>PVJX010007573.1:33746-70342 GCA_004027295.1 Dolichotis patagonum
TGTCTAGTTTTGAAATTTATGTCTCTTACATTGCTTTCTTGTGATCCGCTTTGTTCTGTTTTGTTGTGTTTAATTTTACCCTTTTGATATAATTGCATGTATATTTGAGTGGGTAAGATGGATGACCATATTGCTGTTTTTGTCAGATCGTGGAGCAGAACTGTTAACAGTCTCACTGTTTGAATGTCTACTTTACAGGCTTTAACTTTGTAATTTGAACAACTATTTCCAAGAAGTCAGTATGTAATTTGTCAAGTAATAATTTCTTAGGTTTTTTTGTTGTTGTTCTTTTCCTTTTTTCCTTGGAATTCTGTATTGTTGCTACCCTTTATTCTGTTTTGTTTTGTTTTTTTCTCTTTAAATAAAATTAAAAAAAAATTTTTTTAATGGTTCAAAACTCTTGAGGCCCTCTATGTCCTTAATTTAAAGGAAAGAAATCTATGCAAGCATTTATGCAGGTAAAGAGAATGTAGGAGAAATTAAATTAGTCAGTGATTTTGATATATTTTGAAACAAATTTATAGTTATAGTCTTTGACATTCATAAGGGATCAGTAATTATTTGTGATCATTCACATTGATTGTAAATATTAAACCCAGAAAGTTAATGAATTATGTTATATATAAAATTCCTAATATAATCTTTATTTATATAGAGGCTATTTGATAAAAATGTGCTGAATGGAGGAATGATTTAGGGCATTCATGTTTCCTCTCATTAAAACCTTTAGAAATATTGAGAGAGAGGAAAGAAGACATAAAAAGAAGATGTGTTAAAAAATTCTTGGGTGTTACTTTTGTAAAATAGTGCTGTTTCTGCTTCCTGGGGGCATTTTTCTAGATGCCTCCCCCCACCCACTCACTGCTGTGATTATATTCAAAGCACAGGCATGTGTGTTCAGCTCTGTCTTACCATGTGTTGTCCACTTTACCTGCTTTTGCAGTGGGGGTTTGTCTCAAGATGCTTCCCATCTTGGTTCTAGTTATGCTGTTTCCCATGATTTTGTATCCATGCTATAGTCTTCTGGCTGGTAACAGACCTAGCAAGCATACATTTCCTGCTGTCTTTTACCCTCTTATTCTAATTTATAGCTAAAATTCCAGCTAATTTCTCACTTCCTGAATTAGTTCTATAAATACAGTAATACATGCCATTACATTTCCTGTATGACTAGTAATACACATCAGTGTACGTCAGTTTTACCTGGATATGCATAACATCCATTTATTTTCTAATTTTATTTTTGCTTCATTTTTTGCTGGTGACTTTTGTCACACCATTTCTTGCTCTGATGAAATCAAATCCTCCCTCTGTAGGCTGTTACAACTCTTCAACTTTTCCTAGCACTGGTCAGAGTTGCAATTGCCTTGAGTCTCTCAGGACAGTGGTGCTTGGCTTTTTCATTCTTATCACCTGACGCACTGCAATTGCTTTTTCAAGACTCAGCTTATGAGTAATATTAGCAGAGAAGAGTTTTCTAACTCATTGATTGGTGAGGTCACCCTGCTGTGTGTTGTGTGTTCTTTCATAACACTTGTCTCTTAAAATTATATAATAATTGATTGTGTTCACTTGATCAATATCTGTTGATCACTTCTGTGTTCCAGACAATAATTCAGGGACTACAAATATATGAGACAAAACAGACATAATGTTCTGCCATTAGGTCTGTATATTTTTGTGGAGGTGATGCTCAACAAAGAAGAAAGCAGGATATGGGTACAATAATAAATTAATGATTAATATTAGAAGATGTATTAGGATAGCTGTATTATGTTATGAAATATGCAAATCCCTTAACATGAACATTTTTACCCATGAAAAATATGCTACATGTCAGGAGAAATGTTCATCTTTGTGGGACTTCTTTATTCTGTGATGCTTTGATCTTCAGTACCTCAGCTTTGAGATTGCTATAGTTGTGGAAGAGATCAATGATAAGTTTTATACTGACATTTAAATGCTTGGGAGCAGAAATGATACTTATCAACTGCACTGACAATCCTTTGGTCAGAATTATGTAACTTCATTTATCTGGAAGAGTGGTGGTGATCAACTCTTTTTTAAAAAATTTTATTTAAAGAGAAAAAATAAACAACCAGACAAAACAGAAAAATGGTAGCAACAATACAGAATTCCAAAGGGGAAAATAGTAAAAGAACAAAAACAAGCAAACAACAACAACAACAACAGCAACAATGAATAAAAGAAAAACACTAAGAAATCTCCACTGGATACGTTACATACTCTCATCATTGGAAATAGTTGTTCAAGTTACAAAACTAAAGCATACAAAGTAGACATTCAAATGGTGGGACTGTTAACAGTTCTGCTAGACAATCTAAGAAAAACAGTAACATGGTCTCCTATCTTACACACTTAAACACATATGCAGTTATGTCCTTTAGAGCACTTTCTTTTCCTCTCTTTTTTATAGTAGCAATGACACATTTTGGGTTTTATTACTCCTACAGTTCTTATTACTTTTTACACTAGAGAAACAATGTGATATTTATAAATATGACTTATTTATTTCACTAATGAGGGTAGTCCCAAGTTGTCCCCATTTCTCTATGAAGGCTTCAAGATCATCCTTTTTTATAGCTGAGTAATATTCCATTGTGTAAAAATACCACATCTTTTTCATCCACTCTGCGGTTGATGGGCATCTTGGCTGTTTCCAAGATTTAGCTATTACAAATTGGGCTGCTATGAACATGGGTGCACATATATCACTATGATACAAACTTTTCAGTTTTTCTGGGAATATACCCAGGAGGGGAATACCTGGGTTGAATGGAGCTTCCAATCCTAGTCTTCTGAGAATTCTCCATACTGATTTCCACAGTGGTTGCACCAGTCTACACTCCCACCAACATTGGAGCAGTGTTCTTTTTTCCCCGCAGCCTTGCCAACAGTTGTTATCAGTTGATTTCTTGATGGCAGCTATTCTTTCTGGAGCGAGATGAAATCTCAATGTTGTTTTAATTTGCATTTCTCGAATGACCAGTGATGGTGAACATTTCTTCATGGATTTGTTTGCCATTTGTATATCTTCATCTGAGAAGTGTGTGTTCATCTCAGCTGCCCATTTTCAGAGAGGGTCTTTGAATTTGGGGGGGGGTTGATGTTTTTCAATTCTTTATATGTTCTGGATATAAGTCCTTTGTCAGAGGGGTTGCTGGTTAAAATTCTTTCCCATTCTGTGGGTTTTCTTATCACTCTGACAGTGATTTCTTTTGAAATGCAGAAACTTTTCAATAATATGAGATGCCAGTTGTTGATTCTCTGAAGTGTTTCCCGTGCAATTCCTGTTTTGTTCATGAATTCTCCGCCTACACCTATGTCTCCAAGACTTCTACCTACCTTATCTTCTAGTAGATTTAGTGTTTCTGTTTTAATGTTTAGGTCTTTGATCCACTTAGACTTTAGTTTTGTGCATGGTGATAGGCATGGATCTAGTTTCAGTCTTCTGCATGTGGAGAACCAGTTTTTCCAACACCATTTATTAAAGAGACTATCCTTCCTTTAGTGAACATGTTTAGCCCCTTTGTCAAATATCAGGTGGCTGAGTGTCTTTGTACTTATACTTGTATCTTCTAATCTCTTCCATTGATCCTCAGGTCTATTTCTTTGCCAGTACCATGTTGATTTTTATCACTGTGGCTTTGTAGTACAGTTTCAAGTCTGGAATTGAGATGCCTCCTGTCTTGCCATTATTGCCCAGAATTGCCTTTGCTATTCTAGGTTTTTTCTGGTTCCAAATGAATTTTAGGAGTGTTTTCTCTAGATCTTTGAGGTAAGTTAATGGTATTTTGATTGGGATTGCAATCAACTCTTATGTATTCTTGGTAGGAGAGGAGATTCAGAAATGGTTAAACTTCCCTAGTAAGACCCAAATCTTTATACAGAAAGGTAATGCTCTTGGAGAAGTAACAGATAAGGATAAGGGGACTTTTCTGTGCTTTGGAGTATTATAATCTAAGCCTCATTCACTACATGACATTTGAGCAAATATTTTGGGGAAGTGAAAGAGAGGCATTCAAGTGATTGATATCATCCAGCACCAAGGTCTTGATCTAAAAGATGAATGGTATGTGTGAGAAAAAAAAGACCTGTGAGGCCACCACTAATTTTGCAGGATATGGACAAGTCAGGGGAATATTTGTGGGAGCAACCCACATGTTGCCCAAGAAAGTCTAGAGTAGACAAATGAAGTAATCTGACGTGATTTTTAAAAAATCTTTTTGAGACAGGGTTTCACTATGCAGTTCAGGCTGGCTTTGAACTCACTCTGTACCCCGAGCTGGCCTCGAACTAGTAGCAATCCTCCTGTCTCAGCCTTCCAAGTGCTGAGATTACTGGTGTGTCATCATGCATGTCTTGATTTATGATTTAAAAAGGATCTCTCTGACTGCTATGTTGAGAATGGACTGTGAGAAAGTAAGCAATGGATAAGTTAAAAGAATATTGAAGTAGTCTGAGAATTTGTTGTGACTTGGGCTAGGATAGTAGCAATGGAATAAGAAATATTTGGAATCTGGATATATTTTATAGGTAGAGCTACTGGATGTAATGGAAAATTAGAGAAGGACTAAGAAAAAGAAATGGAAGATGGCTCCACAATCATGGCTTGAGCATCTGGAATGATAGTTGTCAACATTAAAGGTGAAAAAGACCATGCTTGCGACAAGCCTGAAGAGAAACTTAGGTCTTTTTCTCACTACCATTCCTATGAGCCATCAAGCTCCATAAAGTTAGGGACCATTCCAGTTACCTTTATCACATCATGAATAAATAAAGGATGTATGATTATTAAACACAAGCATTGTTTTTTTTTAAAATTGAAGTTTAAACTTTTTTGTACTGGGTATACCAAAGTAATACATTAGCTGAATGCTTATCTTATTTTTTTTTAGCTAGTGATTTACGTTATCCCTTCATGATGTTACCATGCTCAAGAGCATGGAATTTATAGCTGAATATTTCTGAGTTTTTGCTATCTATGACCATTATAGCTATGTATGCCATTGGGCACATCACCTAATTTAGTGCTTTTTGTACTTTTCAAATGCTAACACTGAGCTCACAAATAGTCTACTAAATGAGAAGTTCTTAGCATGAAACTTGGCATATGTAAAAATATGCAACTGAGCTTTCTCTGTGTATTATGTGTATATATATGCACATACAATATATGTGCATGCACATACATACTTATATATAACTTGGCTATATATGTAAATGTACAAAAATGTATACTGAATGTAACTCACATTTAGCATTTTGAGTTAAAATCTCAAAGCCATATCTTTTATCATATTTTACATAATATTCAGGCATTTTTTCTTCAAAGACTATTTTATCCTTACATTAATCACACAGAGAAAAGTATGAGATTTGGACCCAGAAGTCTGGGGTTTAACTTCAGATCTACAACCCATTGTTCATGAGATAGGTTTTCTCTGAGGTCCACCTCTTCATCTGTAAAATGGTGACGATATCTGTACTCACTTTATATACCCAACTTGGCGAAGGAGAGGAGAAAGTGGAAAGTGTCTTATAGTGTTGCTAATATTATATGCATCTTTACTTATGTGTTAAAATATTTAATGGATTCATAGTATCTTTACAAGCTATTTTTCTTTTTCAGAAATAGTATCACAAAAGAGGATAATTTATCAGTGACTTCTGAGAAAATAAAATCACAGAGAAAACTCTTATTGGAAATGCAGTGACTAATAATCTGTTAAAATGTCTACAGCAACAAAATAATAAAAACCCAAGACTTGAATGGAGGCAATAGTGTGGAACCCACAGCATTTTTCCTAGGTTTTAGTCAATGACACGTCAGACTCATTATGTTTGATTCATTGGGTTTCAGAGTCTGAAGCTGAGGATTGCATTTTCTGCAACCAGTCGTGAAAGAACAAATGATGCTACAAATGTACAGCTCAGCATCTTTACTGCTTTGAAGCTCAGGTCACTGAAAGAACATCAGAGTTGGGAAATGTTGGAGCTCTTGGTGTTCTGGCCTTGGAGCTCATTTACTTGTCACTGGGGTATATAGTAACAGTCAGTGTTTGTTAATAAACATTATACCACTTCTTAGACATTTGATTTGGGGCCACGTGGGAAGTGTAGAATTGGTAATAAATTCACTGTGCACTAATACCTGCAACTTACTTTGAAATGTGTCAAAAGTAAAAGGCAAAATGATGGAAGAAGAGAGGAATAAATACATGATGAAGTAAATAGCATAAAATGATATTGTAGAATTTAGATGATAGATGTTGTGTCTGTGTGTTGACTGTGCACTTTCGTAGTGTGATCCTTTTAATAAAAATATTTATAAAAGTATAATGAAATTAGAAATAGATTATAGGTAGAAAAATTAGGTTTTCTGCTGCTTTAAGAATTGTAGTGGAGGTGCTAGAGGTGAAGCTCAGTGGTAGAGCAGTTGTCTAGAATGCATAAGGTCTTGGTTTGCTCTCCACTGTCCCAAAACTAGAAATAATCTCAACACAGAAGGACAAATAGTACTAGATCTCACTTATATGAAGAATCTAAAACAGTTATACTCACAGATACAAAGAAGAAGCTGGGAGGTGGAGAACAGGGAGATACTAACCAAAGTTACAAAGTTATGTGAGATGAATAAGTCCTATTGAGTGTGGTTCACAGCACAGCATTTTATACTTAAAATTTTGTTGAATAGGTAGATATGTAAATGCTTTTACCACAAAATATTAAGAAGGTAGAAGGAAACTTCAGGAGGTAATGAACATATATACATTGAATAGGAATAGCTGTCAAGAGTGTGTTAAGTATAGTTCCATAAAGTAGTTTGTCAAAAAATAAAATTTATAAAAACTATGGTATCCAAGCAGTATAAACAAAATGAGCGTGAAGGCGCTGTCTTTTTCATTGTCCTTCTCCTCTTTCACGGTATAGCAACTAGAAAAGGCTAGACATGCTTCTGTAACAACTGAATCCCTACATTTTAGTGACTCAGTATGCCACAGTGGATTCTCTCATAGCCAAGTTAAGTTGGAGGTTGGTTGTACAATTCATCCGAAAAGAAGTTTCACCCTTTGCAGTGTTGCCAGCCCACTTCTCCAAGAAATTAATCAGAAAAGGAAAGAAAACATGTAGATTCACAGAGCAGTTTTTAAATACTGGCAGTACATTTTCTCCTGTATTTAAGGAGTAGAGGATTGCTTGGAATTGGTTAACACTAGCTAAGTCTTTATACCAAGACTGATGATGAAATAGAGCCCTTGTTCCCTGCCTTCCCCACCCCCCATCCACGAATGGTGCTGACTCACGAAGAGAGGCTTGGGTCTAGAGAACAGAGGCACACCAGCAGACAGACCCAGTCTGGGAACCAGAGTCATGTGCAACAGCTAGACCCAAACCTCACCCCATGAATCAGAGCCATTCACAGGCTTGGAGGAGAAAGAACAAAGGCACACTAGCAAAGTAAGCCCAGCATGTGAACCAGTACCATGTGTGGGCTACTACTGTGCTGGGAAAACCCAGACCCCAGCCCCTTCAGGCACATGGATTGACAATATGAGAAGTACCAATCCCCCCACCTCCCTTTAAGTGACTGGCTTATCCAGAGAAACAGGCTGTGAAGATAGCTGTGGAGGTGAAATGCAATTGGATGCCTGTGGTGCTTTGGTGTTTCACTGACATTGCAGGTCTAAGGTCAGCAGAGGTTCAGAGGATATTGGTATGCATTGTGGCATCTCCTTCTGAGGGTTGTAGCCATTGTTGATTCCCTATGGTCTTGTTTTGAGGTCCTATATTGTTTCCATTGTTTTGTTGGGCTGGGTTTTATTCTTTTGTATTATTTGATTATGTTAAATCTGATGGCAGGAGTGGCTGTTTTGAAGATAGCAGGATATATTATGGTAGCAATTTTGGATTTACTATTGGCTTGTTTTGAAATCCTTTAATGTATTCATTGTTCTATTTTTATTGTTTCTATTCTATTATGTTTGATTTTTACTGTTTCTGAAGTTATCTACAGCTATTTTGAAGACATCAAAAGGTAACTATTGTTGATTTTGTAATGTTTTAAAATTCTGTTTCTTTTATACTGGTTTTATTCTGCTTTATCCTCTTTAAAATAAAAATAAATAAATAGAGCCCTTGATGTCCATTGTTTTTTTTCTGCCAGGTAACAGGTATAAATTGTTATGCCTATAAATTCTGTATATTTATAAAATTTTAAAATATGTGACCTTGGACAACAAATGATACACAGAAACACATTGAAGTTGTTCAAACATTAAATTTTCTCATTTGCATCCTTGGACTATATGATATGATTCTAGTGTGCTTAGAACTTATCAGTAGGTCAGAAAAAAAGTTCAGTATTTACTTTGTGCCTGAATTAACCTGAAATCTGTCACCATAAGGAAAATAACAGACACAGATCCTGCCTTCAAGGTATAATAATCTAAAACTAACAGGTATAGAGTAGGTAGAGAATAATTGTTTCAACAAATAAAACTGAAAGCTTGTCATAGTCTGAGTCAAATAGCTGTCAGAAAGATACTAGCATATCAATAGCAATGGTAGGAATAATTGTATTAATAGTAATAGCAGCTTAGACTAATATTGTGTTTACTTGTAGGAAATGTTCTGAGTGCTGTACAAATAGAGTGGTGGGCTGAGGATATAGCTCAGTAGCATAAGTGCCTGTCTCGCAAGCACTAGGTCATGAGTTCGATCCCCAGCACCAAATAAATAAATAAATAAATAAATACAGTGGTATCTCAGTTCACAGATTTAATTCATTCCATGATCCTGGAACAGAGGCCCATATTCCTGTTCATGTGGGAAACATTGGTCATGTTTGTCACCCCAGGCAAAGTTTGTAAACAAAAAATAAACTTTGCCAAGTGCTCTCATTTGTGAATCAAGTTGTTTGTAGACAAAATGTTCATGAACTAAGGTACCACTGTTTTCGATCAAACAACGTCTGTATCAGCCTTGTGAGGTTAGCACCATCATTGATAAACTCTTCATGGTGAAGCACTGATTTGAGCTCTGTTGCTGAAAGATAGTGATATCAAACAAGAAGAAGGGATAGAAAGAATCCCTCATAGAAAGAGAGTGGTGTAAGCAAAGTTCCAGAGACCTGAATGAGTAAAGGCTGTGACTGGGCAAGGAGACAGGAAAATAAAGGGAAAGGTTGGGAGACTTGGGTATGACCAGATAATGGGGGCTTGATAAACATAGGTGAAGTTAGTTTTTACATTTCTTTTTGTGTCCATCTATGTAAATGATAGAAATCCAGCTTGAGACAGAATACAAAATGTTACTAATATTGTAAATCATGTCTATGATGAGAAAAGATGAATAAGAATAAAACAGTGATGATTTGTTTCCATTTTCCCTGAATTTTGTTAATAGTAGAGAATAGAACAGTAGTAAACTCAGAACACGCCCTATGAGGAGCCTGGAGAAACAACGGTTAGAGGATTAATTTTCCAAGAGCATTTTTACCCCTGATGCCAAGTGTATGTTTGAGGGAATTTCATGACCATAGTCCATTTAGATAATTCACTAGAAAAACAGAACTCACTGAAAGTCATTACATCCATGATTACATTTTATTATAGAAAAGATACAGGTTAAGACCAAACAAAGGAAGCGATATGTAGGGAATAGTCCTCAGGAGTTCCAAATGTGAAGCTTGTATTGCTTTCCTTCATGGAGCATTACATTCCCAAAATGTGAAAATACAGTGGAATATTTTAATATTTTGAATATTGCCAAACAGGGAAACTTACCTGAGCATAGGTGTTTTGTCAGGATGCCATTACACACTATGATAGATTACTTTATTGTTCATATGGTTGATCTCAGCTGTATGTCATCTAATAATGTATATAAAAAGCCCCTACTTAAATTGGTCTTTCTGGTGTGGTCAACCCCTATTCTAAATCATACTGTTTGACTTTATAGCAAACAAAGACACTCCTGTGAAGAATAACTTTCAAATAGTCCAAAAATTATCTCTCAGAAGCCAAGGACAAAGACCAGACTTTCAAAGTCAAACTCTTTATACACTGTGTTAACCTTGGTTGTTATTTTTGGTCTTCCAAACAAGAGACACCAATTCCAAAAGAATCTCAGAGAAAAGAGATTTTGTTGTTGCCATTATAGTTGGAAACAAGTTGCCTTATGTATATTTTACAAAAAAATACAATTGCATAGCTTTTAAGTAACTTTTTCATCCATGTATTGAATGAGTTTCTTTGTAATACTATAGTTCAGTACAAAGACATATGTGGTATTGTCTATATTGCTTTACTTTATAAATTCTTTGGCTACAATCAGATGTAGTTAGATCTATCTCTTTGTAAACATTTCTGATCCTTCTGTCTCAAGGCAGGAGGAGATAGAGAATGTCTTTGGCCAGGCTTTTGAGGTGTGGGTGTGACCAGAACACAGTTTAAATACTATGTGGGATTTAATGATTCTGGCTACAACTGAGACTTTGTTTACAGATAGGGGCCTCAGAGAATTTAGAGACTATTGGTGATTGTAGATTGGGTTCAGATCAAGACTACTTACAGAACATATTGACACCAGTAATTTACCAGTGGTCTGGAACAGAGAGACAGCATGGAGGCAGAATGTCCATTGAGTTGCAGGGTACATTGGTGGCTTCTATAGTGGATAGTTGAAAGTTATGTTTGAATCTTCCTGTGAGTTTGTTTAGATAGCTGTTAAAAACACAGGTTCTGATATTAGCTTGGTTGAATTCAAATCATGGCCCTTCCTACTGCAAATTATGTGGTATGGGAAAGATGGTTATTTTCTCTGTGCCTCAGTTCCCTATTTGTTAATCAAAGATATTAATTTTCTATGCCATTATTTCATTCATATTTTTATTGCTTTATTTTTTCTTGATTGAGTTTAATTGGATGTTTTTTCTAGCTTCCTGAGATGGAAGATTAGTGTGATTTTTGATTTTATTCTAATATATTCATTTAAAGCCATATGTCTCTCTACAGTAAGAAATTTAAATCCCATAAGTTTGATGTGACATATCTTTATTACAGTTCAGTTGAGTATATCTTAAAATTTCCATTGTAATTTCTTGTTGGTGGTATGCATTTTTTTAAAATCTTTTTTTGAGACAGGGTTTCATTATACAATTCAGCCTAGCCTTGAACTTATTTTATAGCCCAAGTTGGCCTTGAATTTGAAGTGACCCTCCTGCCTCAGCCTCCCAAGTGCTACACCACCATGCCTGACCCTGGTATGGGTTATTTAGAAGTGTGTTGTTTTATGTTTAATTAGCTTTTTGTAATTTACTCATAGTTTAAGTCTGTCATGACTAGAGAAAAGGCTTTCTATGGTTTCAGATTTGCTGAAACTTGCCTTATATATTGGCATTTGGATTATTTTCTAAATATTCCATAGGCACTCTAAAGGAATGTATATTTTACAGCTACTGGACACAGTGTTTTATAATTGTCATTTAGGTCAAGTTGATTTGTAGATTGTTAAAGTCTCCAATATCTTTACTGATTGCTAGCTTCTTCCAGTTACTGATCAAGTTGTGTTAAATTTTACCAACTGTGATTAAATACTTGTCTATTTATCTTTTTAATTGTCTTAGAAGTTTAAAGTTTTCTTAAGACTGTTAGAGATAATTTTGCTGTGTGTATTTTGTGGTTATGTTATTAGATATTTATTTTGGATTGGTAGATCTTGTTGAAATTATTTTCATCATCTATAGAAGTACTGTAGCCTTGAAGTCTATTGTGTCTGATAATAATATTGGCATTCTAGATTTGGTTTGCTTTATGTCTGTATATGTTGAATCTGTCTCTATTCCTTTTTATATGATAAAAAATGTAAAGTAGAATGTCAGAAAAATTATAGAATAACAGTGGTTAATACATTATATATTGTCATCTTCAAAGTACTCAGAGTATAATATACAGGCATAAAAGATTCTCTAATGGATCTTAGCACAAACTTTCCTTTTTAATGAACTATGAGACACTAATACTATAGCTAAATTGTATTTTTCTTCCTTCTCCCCTCCTTCCTTTTCCCCCAATCTAGCTCCTTTTTCATTTTAAACAATTTCTTCCCATTTCACAATATCTATTATATATTTTAGATCTTATTTACTGATTCAGTTTCTCATACCAGGGAGACAATTCAGTATTTACACATGTGAGTCTGATTTATCTCACTTGTGAGTATGGTCTCAAATTGCATGCATTTACCTAAAAATGTTTCAAGTTTATCCTTCTTTATGGCTGAGCAGTACTCCACTGTATAAAAATAAGACATCTTTTTATCTATTCCTCAGTTGATGGGCATTTGGGTTGTTTCCAAGATTGAGCTATTACAAACTGTGCTGCTATAAACATGGGTGCACATGTGTCACAGTGGTACAATTTTAATTCTTCTGGAAGGAATATCCAAGTGGGAAATAGCTGTCTCCCATGAACCTCTAATCCTAACTTTCTGAGGAATTGTTATACTGATGTCCACAGTGGTTGTGCTAGTCTGCACTAACACCCACAGTGGAGAAGGGTTCCTTTTTCTCCACAGCCTCTCCAAAAAAGCCTCTTCTTATTGGTTGTTGATGATAGCCATTCTTCCTGGTGTGAAATGGAATCTCAGTGTTGTATTAAATTGCATTTTTCTAATTACCAATGCTATTCAACTTTTTTTTATATATATGTGACATTTGTATTTCTTCCTTAGCGAATTGTGTATTCATCCCAGATGCCCAGTTTTTAAAGGGTCTTTGGATTTAAGGGGTCTAATTTTTTTCAATTCTTTTATGTTCTAAATAGAAGGCCTTTGTCTGTTGGACAATTGGCTAAATTTTTTCCTACTCTGTGGGTTTTCTTTACACTCTGTTGGTGATTCCTTTTGCTGTGAAAAAGATTTTTCATAGGATAAGATCATAGTTGTTGATTCTTTGAACTATTTGCCATGTAGTTTGGGTTTTTCTCATGAACTCTGTCCTTATGTCACCAAGGTTTCTACCTGCTTTCTCTTCCAGTGGATTTAGTATTTCTCTTTTAATATTTTAATATTTAGATCTTTGATGCATTTTGACTTTAGTTTAGTGCATGGTTATAGTTATGGGTCTAGTTTTAGTCTTCAGTACATAGAGAGCCAGTTTTGCAGCACCATTTATTAAAGAGGCTATCTTTTTTCCAGTGAACATGTTTGACCCCTTTGTCAAAGATAAGGTGTCTGAGTGTGATTGTAGTTGTGTCTGAATCTTCTAATCTGATCCTTAGGTCTGTTTTTTTTCCAGTACCATGCTGATTTTATGACAGAAGCTTTGTAGTATAATTTCAAGTCAGGGATTGTGATGCCTCCTGCCTTTTCTTTGTTGCCCAGGGTTACCTTTGCTTTTCTGGGTCTCTTCTGTTTCCAAATGAATTTTAGGAATTTTTCTCCAGTTTTGTGAGCTCTGCTATAGCATTTTATTCAGGGTTACATTAAGTCTGTATAACAATTTTGGGTGTGTGGCCATTTTCCCTATGTTGGTTCTTTCCACGAGCAAAGGATATCCATTTTCTGTTATCCTCTTCAATCTCCTTTTTTCAGAGTACTGTAATTTTCAATATATAGATATTTACTTCCTTTGTTAGATTGATTTGTTGTGGTTGATACATCATGTCAATTTGAGAAGTTTAAAAGTTTGAATAAGAGACTCAGCAGGGAGCCAGTATTCCTACTTTGTAAATATCCTCAACTTGTGCAAGAGGAGAGCAAGAAGGTGGTGTGAGTGCTACACTCGCCCTGGGTCGTGGGGGTGGGGGTGGCCTGCATACACTATACTGGAAAAAAAGAGGCTTGCTCCTCCTCATTTTGCTCTGGCTGCTGCGTAGAAGTGTTTCCCCAGTGCCATGCCACCCTACCTTGGAGCCAGCTAATTATGGACTGAAACCTCCACAAACAGTGAGCTAAATAAACCTTTCCTTCCTTTATTTTGGATGTTGGTTATTTTGTCCCAGCAACAAGACAGAAGCAACCAAGGCAGAATTTGGCACCAGAGAAGAGGGATTGTTGCTGTGACTGTACCTGACCATGGGGTTCAAGAGCTTTTGGGAATGGCTTGTAGGAAGACTTTGGAAAGGTGTAAAGATGTTACCTGAAAGAGTATCCCTGGAACATCTTAGGCTGTAGGGGAGTTCCGGTCAGAGCTCAGAACCAGAAAACCAGTAAAGAATAGACATGGGAGGTTTCTGCTGGGCTGGACTACAATGGGGGTGCTGGACTCTAGATAATGTATATTATGGCTTGGCAAAAAGTTTGTCTGCATTTTGCTCATGTCCAAAGACTTTGCTTGAGACTAAGATTAAGGGTGGTGGACTAATTAATCTGGCAGAGGAAATTTCAAGGTAGTCAAATGCTGAGGCTGTGGTGTGGATTTTATTGGGGGCTTTTAGCTAGATTTACATTACAAATCAAGCGCAAAGAGCCCAGCAGGATGATTTAAAACATTGTGAACATGGCCCAGAAAGGAAGCTCCAATAAAGCTGTGGACAGTAAAGATAATGCTGAGGAAATCTCAATTGTTGAGATGAAGGAACAGGAGAATAGAGAAGATGGCCTAAAGGCATAGCAAAAAGCAGCAAGTCTTGAACCTTTGCAACCTCAAATTTGCAAAAGTGAAAGATTTTGCTTTGAGGGAAAAGCCGCAGAGTGTCATGGTCCAGAATGGCAGCAGCATAGAATATTTGTTCTTCAGAATTGGGTTCAGAGTGTCCAGCAATCCAGGCTCTTGACCTCTACAGCCAAAAGAGAGGAAAGCCTTACTTCTGCTCCAACTGGCAGCAGATGGCATTATCTATGTGGTGCTGGTTTAGGTGCATACAGAATACAAGAGTTCTCAGGTTAAAAAGGCTTCCACCCTGATTTCAGAAGGACTGGGAGGTCAGACAGTGTGCCCCTGACAGGGCAGTAGATGAAACCATTAGAGACTCCAAGTGCAGTAGAGACCACAGATGTTTGGAAAAGCCAGGAACATGCATCATTTAAGGCAATCTGTGAGGAGAGAGCAAAGCAGGCCTAAGAGAGAAGCTGTTAAAACTACAACCACCAGAAGTGCTGTGGAGTCACAGAAACCCTTTGGAGCTCACAATTCATCACAGATTGTTTCAGATGCTGGAAATAAAACTAACTAAGCAAACAGGACTTAATGTTTTCCCTGACGGATTTTGGACTTTCTTTTGTCCCTATTCTTTGTATCCTCCTGTTTGTAACTTTTGAAGTGGAATGTTTGTCATGTGCTATTGCATGCTGGAAGTGTTTAACTGTTTTCTTTTGTACAGGGGCTTGCAGCTAAGGTTGCCTTACATCTCCAAGAAGATTTGGGACATGGACTTTTCAGCAATACTTAAACTGTTAGGACTTTGGTAACTGTTTTAGAGGGACTAACTGCCCTTTACATAAAGGGATGTGTATGAGTCTTTGGGAGCACAGGGGCAAAAATGTTAAGATTCTAATGTAATGTAATGTGGGTAGACTTAATACTTGTTCTTAAGGGTTGTTAAACCTGTTATAATATTCAAGTTGTGAAATGATAAATATAAGCATGCCTTTGTATCTGGAGATTTCTTTAAAGAAATGTGTCTGCTTACCAAGTTGACAAGGGGTAGACTGTTGTAGTTGATACATCGTGTCAACTTGAGAAGTTTAAGAGTTTAAGAGACTCAGCAGAGTCAGGGTCTTACTTTATAAATATCTTTGATTTGTGCAACAGGAGGGCAAGGAGGTGGTGTGAGTACTACACTCATCCTGGGCAGTGGGGGTGGGGGTAGTTTGCCTACATTAGAATGGAAGAAAAGAGGCTTTCTCCTCCTCAGTTTGCTCTGGCTGCTTCCTTGAAGTGTTTCCCCAGTGCTATGCCACCCTACCTTGGAGCCAGCTGATTATAGACTGAAACCTCCACAGTGAGCTAAATAAACCTTTCCTTCCTTCATTTTGGGTGTTGGATATTTTTGTCCCAGCAATGAGAGAAAGGTAACCAAGACAATTCATAAGTATTTCAGTTTTGGGGATGCTATTGTAAAGGTTGTGAGTTCCTTAATGTATCTCAGTGAATTTGTTGTTTGTATACAGGAATGCTATTGATTTTTGAGTGTTTATTTTGTATCTAGCTATGTTACTGAATTTGGTTATTAAATCCAGAAGATTTTTGGTGTTTTGGGGGTATTTTATGTAGAGTGTCATGTCATCTGCAAATAATGACAATTTCAGTTCTTCCTTTCCCAGTCTTATTTCTTTTTTACTCTCTCACTTGTCTAATTGCTTGTGTAGTGTTTCCAGAACTAAATTGAATAGTAATAGTGATAGTGGACATCCTTATCTTGCTGCTGATTTTAGTGTGAAAGCTTTCAGTTTTTGTCCATTTAGTATGATATTGGCAGTTTGTTTGTCATACATTGCTTTTATCTGACTGAGATATAGACCATATATTCTGGTTTTCTGTAGGATTTTTATCATGAGTAAGTGTTGGACTTTATGAAAAGCTTTTTCTCCAACTACTAAGATAATCATGTAGGTAGAACTTATAAAAACAGCAAGCAGCATGAAATGACAATCCAACAGCTACAAGATGATGCCAGGAGAAACAATGTTAGATTAATAGGCATCAGTGAGGAGGTAGGAGACTACGCAAAGGATATAGCTAAGTTGTTCACAGAAATAATGGCAGAAAATTTCCCAAACATGGGGGAACAATTGGATCTACAAATAAGTGAGGCATATGGAATGCCACACAGTCATAACCAACATAAACCTACACCCAGACATATAATTATTAAGATCTTAGACATACAGCACAAAAACAGAATACTAAAAGCTGTTAGAGAGAAGACACAACTCACCTATCAAAGAAAGCCTACTAGAATCACAGCAGACTTATCAGCACAAACCTTCAGGTTAAGACGAGCTTGGAGTGAAGTATTTCAAGCCCTAAAAGAAAACAACTTTCAACCCAGACTGACATACCCAGCAAAACTGTCTTTCAATATAATGGAGAAACAAGATACTTCCATGACAAAGAACAACTAAAGAAATTCATATCCACCAAACCAACCTTAGAAGGAGTGCTGAAGGACATCCTAGATAGAGATAAAAATGACCACAATCTCCAGAACAACAACAGAAAGAAATCACCAGGCTGGACAAGAAAGTAAGCAAGGGAGAAAGGCAGGAAACTAACAACAGTAACACAACACGGTAAAGTCAAGCCAATATATATCAGTGATATCTATAAATGTAAATGGGCTCAATTCACATATCAAAAGAAACAGGTTGACAGAATGGATCAAGAAACAGGATCTCATAATATGCTGTATACAAGAAATGCATCTGACTCAAAAAGAAACTCATAGATTAAAAGTTAAAGGATGGAAAACAGTATTCCATGCAACAGGAACCCAGAAAAAAGCAGGCGTAACTATTCTATTTGCAGACAATGTGAACTTCAAACCTATAATGATTAAAAGAGACAAAGAAGGTCATTACATACTCGCAAGTGGAAAAATTCAAGAGGAAGAACTAACAATTATAAGTATATATGCACCAAACACGGGAGCACCCAACTACATAAGACAGACACTAAAGGACATGAAAAACCAAATACACAAGAACACAGTTATAACAGGTGACCTTAACAGCCCACTGTCACAAAGAGATAGATCAACTAGGCAAAAAATCAGCAAAGAAATAATAGAACTGAATCATATGTGTGAACAATTGGACTTAGTAGATGTTTACAGAGTGTTCCACCCAACCACATCAGAATACACATTCTTCTCAGCTGCCCATGGGACATTCTCCAAAATAGACCATATATTATCCCATAAAGCATTTTTAAGTAAATGCAAAGGTATTGAGATTGTCCCATGCATACTATCTGACCATAGTGCACTGAAATTGGAAATTAATGGCAAAAGAAACTGCAAAGCTGGCATAAATATATGGAAATTAAATAACAACCTTTTAAACAACCAATGGGCTACAGATGGAATTAAAAAAGAAATAAAGCAATACCTACAGTTCAATGAAAATGCGGAAACAACCTATTGTAATCTGTGGGATGCAATGAAAACAGTCTTAAGAGGGAAATATATAGCAATAAACTGTCATATCAAGAAAACAGAATGAGCACAAATAAACAATCTAATGCTGTATCTCAAGTTTCTAGAAAAAGAAGAGCAAGTTATCTAAAGCTCATAGAAGAGAGGAAATTGTAAAGATTAGAGCAGAAATCAATGCAATTGAAACTAAAAAAACTACAAAGAATTAATGAATCAAAAAGCTGGCTTTCTGAGAGAATAAACAAAATTGACACACCTCTAGCTAACCTTATAAAGAAAAAGAAAGAAAAAACCCAAATTCATGCAATAAGGACCAAAAAGGGAGAAATTACTACAGATCCCATGGAAATTCAAAAGATCATAAACACCTACTTTGAAAATCTCTACTCACATAGAGAGGAAAACACAGAGGAAATGGACAGATTTCTAGAAACATATGAACTACCAAAGTTCAACCAAGAAGACATAGCAATTTTGAATAACCCAATATCAGCTTTTGAAGTCAAAAACATAATAAAAAACTTACCAACAAAGAAAAGCCCAGGTCCTGATGGATTCACAGCTGAATTCTAAAAGAAATTTAGAGAAGACTTGATGCCAATACTCCTTAAACTCTTCAATGAAATTGAAAAGAAAGCAATCCTCCCTAAATCATTCCTGGAGGCAAGTATTACTCTCATCTCAAAACCAGATAAAGACCCAACCAAAAAGGAGAACTATAGGCCAATCTCACTAATGAATATAGATGCAGAGATTCTCAATAAAATACTAGCAAACAGAAGGCAGCAAATCATCAAGAAGATTATACATCATGACCAAGTGGGGTTCATTCCAGGAATGCAGGGATGGTTTAACATACGCAAATCAATAAATGTAATACACCACATCAACAGAGCCAAAAACAAAAACCACATGGTCATCTCAATAGATGCAGAAAAAGCTTTCGATAAGGTCCAACACTTGTTCATGATAAAAACCCTTCAGAAACTCGGAATACAGGTGTCTACCTCAACCTTATAAAGGCCATCTATGACAAACCAACAGCCAATATTATACTAAATGGATAAAAACTGAAAGCTTTCACTTTAAAATCAGGAATAAGACAAGGATGTCCACTATCACCACTCCTTTTCAATATAGTTCTGGAAACACTAGACAGGGCAATCAGACAAGAGAGAGAAATAAAAGGAATAAAGATAGGAAAGGAAGAAGTTAAATTATCACTATTTGCAGATGACATGATACTCTACATTGATGACCCAAAAATTCCATTAAAAGACTACTAGAGGTAATAAACAAATTCAACAGTGTAGCTGGATACAAAGTCAATGGTCAAAAATCAATAGCATTCCTGTACACAAACAAGAACCTCACCGAGAGAGAAATTATGGAAATATTGCCCTTCACAATAACATCTAAAAAAATGAAGTTCTTAGGAATCAACCTAACTAAAAATGTAAAAGAGTTATATACCGAAAATTATACTATGCTAGAAAAGAAGATTGAAGAGGATATTAGAAAATGGAAAGATGTTCTGTGCTCTTGGCTAGGAAGAACCAACATTGTGAAAATGGCCATACTCCCAAAACTGTTATACAGATTTAATGCAATCCCAGTCAAAAATACCATTGATGTACCTCACAGATCTAGAGAAAACAATCCTAAAATTCATCTGGAACCAGAAGAAACCTAGAATAGCAAAGGTAATTCTTGGCAATAAAGGCAAAGCAGGAGGCATCTCAATTCCTGACTTGAAACTGTACTACAAAGCCACAGTGATAAAATCAACATGATACTGGCAAAGAAATAGACCTGAGAATCAGTGGAACAGATTAGAAGATACAAATATAGGTACAAAAACACTCAGCCACCTGATATTTGACAAAGGGGCTAAACATGTTCACTGGAAGAACGATAGCCTCTTTAATAAATGGTGTTGGAAATATTGGCTTTCCACATGCAGAAGACTGAAGCTAGATATGTGCCTATCACCAAGCACAAAACTAAAGTCTAAATGGGCCAAAGACCTAAACATTAAAAAAGAAACACTAAATCTACTAGAAGATAAGGTAGGTAGAAATCTTGGACACATAGGGGTAGGCAGAGAATTCATGAACAAAACAGGAATTGCACGGGAAACACTTCAGAGAATCAACAACTGATATCTCATATTGTTGAAAAGTATCTGCACTTCAAAAGAAATCACTGTCAGAGTGATAAGAAAACCCACAGAATGGGAAAGAGGCTAGCAACCCCTCAGACAAAGGACTTATATCCAGAACATATAAAGAACTGAAAAACATCAACCCCCCCAAATCAAAGACCCTCTCCAAAAATGGGCAGCTGAGATGAACACACACTTCTCAGATGAAGATATACAAATGGCAAACAAATACATGAAGAAATGTTCACCATCACTGGTCATTTGAGAAATGCAAATTAAAACAACATTGAGATTTCATCTCACTCTGGAAAGAATAGCTGCCATCGAGAAATCAACTGATAACAACTGTTGGCAAGGCTGCGGGGAAAAAGGAACACTGCTCCAATGTTGGTGGGAGTGTAGACTGGTGCAATTGCTATGGAAATCAGTATGGAGAATTCTCAGAAGACTAGGATTGGAAGCTCCATTCAACCCAGCTATTCCCCTCCTGGGTATTTTCCCAGAAAAACTGAAAAGTTCATATCACAGTGATATATGTGCACCCATGTTCATAGCAGCCCAATTTGTAATAACTAAATCTTGGAAACAACCAACATGCCCATCAACTGCAGAGTGGATGAAAAAGATGTGGTATTTTTATACAATGGAATATTACTCAGCTATAAAAAAGGATGATCTTGAGGCCCTCGTAGGGAAATGGGGACAACTTGAGACTATCCTCATTAGTTAAATAAATAAGAATCATATTTATAAATATCACATTGTGGCTCTAGTGTAAAAAGTAGTAAGAACTGTAGGAGTAATAAAACCTCAAATGTGTAATTGCTACTGTAAAAAAGAGAGGAAAAGAAAGTGCTCTAAAGGATATAACTGCATGTGTGTTTAAGTGTGTAAGATAGATGTCTATATTACTGTTTTGTTAAAATGTTGAGCAGAACCATTAACAAGCTCATTGTTTGAATGTGTACTTTGTATGTTTTAAGTTTGTAACTTGAACGACTATTTCCAATGATGACAGTATGCAACTTATCAAGTGGCAATTTCTTAGTGTATTTGTTTTTGTTTTCATTTTTTTTTTGTTGTGGTGGTTGTTCTTTTTTTTTCTTTCCCCTTCGGAATTCTGTATGGCTGCTACCCTCTTTCGGTTTTGTTTGTTTTTTTTTTCTCTTTCTTCTTCTCTTTAAATAAAACAAAAAATTAAAAAAAAATTGTCATCATGTGATTTTTTCCTTTGACTCTGTTGATATGGTGTGTTGCATTTATTGATTTGCATATGTTGAACCGTCTCTGCATTACTGGAATGAATGCCACTTAGTCATGGTGTATAATCTTCTTGATGATTTGCTGCATTCTGTTTATTAGCATTTTATTGAGTATTTTTGCATGTATCTTCATTAGGAAGATAGGCCTGTACTTTCCCTTTTCGGTTAGGTTTTTCTCTGGTTTTAGTAGTAAGGCAATACATTGCCTCCAGGAATGAGTTAGGAAATATTGCTTCTCTTTTAATTTCATTAAGAAGTTTTATGAATATTGGCATTAAATAATGTCTAGACTTTGTAGAATTCAGCCATGAATCTGTCACGACCTGGGTTTTTCTTTTCTGCTAAGATTTTAATTGTGTTTTCAATTTCATTAACTCTTGTTGGATTACTTAGAATTTTTGTATTGTCTTGAATCAACTTTGGTAATTTCATATGTATCTAGGAATCTGTCCATTATTTTTGTGTTTTTCAGTCTATATGAGTAAAGATTTTCAAATAGTTGTTGATTTTCTGAATTTCCACAGGATCTATACTAATTTTATTTTTTTCAGTCTTCATTAGATGAATTTGAGTTTTTACTTCCTTTTTGATAAAGTTGGATAGGAGTTTATCAATTTAATTTATTCTTTTAAAGAACCTGCTTTTCATTTCATTAATTATTTGCATTATTTACTTTGTCTCAATTGTGTTAATTTCTGCTCTGATCTTTATAGTTTCCTCTCTTCTCTGGGCTGTGGGCTTTACTTGCTCTTCTTTTTCTAGAGGTTTGAGGTGCAATATTATGTTGTTTAGTTTTGCTTTTTCTGTTTTCCTGATGTGAGAATTCACTGCTATAATTTCCCCTCCTAGTATTGTTTTCATTGTGTCCTATGGGTTCTAGTATGTTCTATCTGCACTTTTGTTTAATTTTAGCTACTGCTTAATTTCTTCTTTAATTTCATTTGTGACTCATTGGTTGTTCAGGAGGGTATTATTTAATTTCCATGTGTTTATGGAATTTTTGTAATTTGTTTTACCATTAATTTCAAATTTCATTGTACTATGGTCAGATAATATACATGGGATAATTTACATTCTTTTACATTTACTTAAGTGTGTTCTGTGGGGTAGTATGGGATCTATTTTAGGGAATGTCCCATGTGCAGATAAGGAGAATATGTAGTTCTGATTTTTTGGGGTGCAACACTTTGAAAACATCTAATTCTGTTTGTTCACAGATTTGGTTAAGTTTTGATATGTCTTTGCTGATTTCTTTGTGTGGTTGACTATATATGTGACAGTGGGGTTTTAAGATTATTCATTACAGTTGTGTAACTGCTCATTTGATTTTTCATGTCTATCAGTATTTGTCTTACATAGAGGGATTCTTCCATATTTGGTGCATGCATATTTGCAGTATTATCTCTTGAAGTTTTTCCCTAACAAGTAGGTAATGACCTTCTTTGTCTCTTTTGATCATTCTTGGTATGCAGTTCACATTATCTACAAACAGAATAGTTATGCCTGATATTTTTTGAGTTCCTATTGAGTGGAATACCATTTTCCATCCTTTGACTTTCAGTCTATGCATTTCTTTTTGACTTAAATGTGTTTCTTACATACAGCATATTTTTGTCTCTTGTTTCTTGACGCATTATACCAGTCTGAGTCTTTTGATTGGCGAATTGAGGCCATTTACATTGATGGTTATAACTAATATGTATTGGCTGATCTTTATCATGTTATTTTTATGCTGTTGGTTCCCTGATTTTCCCCCTCTGTTGAATTGTTTGCCCTTCTTGTTGGTTTCTTTCTGCTTTTGTTCTTGAAATTTTGGTCATTTTTAACTCTGTGTAGAATCTTTCAGTACCCTTTAGATTGTTGATTTGGTGGTCACAAATTTCTTCAGTTGTTATTTTCCATAAAAGTGTCTTATTTCTCCATTAATTTTGGGAGATACTTGGATACATCTATCTGGGTTGTATACATCTATCTGGATACATCTATCTGGGTTGGGAGTTATTTTATTTCAGAATTTGAAACACTTTAAGCTTTGCTTGACTTGAGTGTTTGTGTTGATAAGTCTGCCTTGATTCTGATGGACTTTCCTTTATAGGTGATATGTTTCCTTTCTCTAATAGCTTTTAATATTTTGTTCTTGTGCCTAATTTTGGGGGTCTTGATTATTATATGCCTGAGTGTAGATTTATTTTGATTATGGCTAATCGGAGATCTGCATGCTTCACTTTTCTGTATGTTAGATTCTATTCTAATGCTTGAAAAATTTTCTGTTACTTCTTCAAATAGTTTTTTGTCATTCATGTTGATTCCTGTTTTTTCATCAACACCAGTCATTCTTATATTATTTTTATTTGCATCATCTAATAGCTGTTGAGTTGTTGTTTTGTGATCCTTTGTTATTTTCAAGGAATCTTTCTTTTCATGATCACTAGCTGTGATCTTGTCTTTTAGATTTGAAGGTCTATCTTCAGTTTTTTTCAAGTGATTTTTGGCAGCTTTCAATGGAATTTTTAAGTTTGTAGATACTTGTTTGAATCTGCCTCATGCATTTTATTTCTTTCCTATACTTATCATTCATGGTTTCCATCATTTTCCTATCATATTTTTTAATCTATCACTACTCTAGATTTGCTGAGCAATTCCTTTATGTATGTTGACATTTCTTTTACCTGAAAGATCATTTCTTATCTGATTTCCTGTTTAGCCTCATGGATTTGTTTCTTTACTTTGGCTGCTATTATTTCAGAAATTTTAGGTGTACATCTTCCATTGTCTTCTAGCTTATTGTCTCCTGGACTTGTTCAGAACGGGCTGATGGTCTGAGGTTACATTTTGATTCTTTGTCTTCTTTTTGATTCTGAAAGTTTTCATTTTGTTTTCTATTTTAATCTTTGTATGTTTTTGTAGTAGGTAGCTATATCACTGGAATGAAGCCTCTCTAGGTAAATTTTGTTCTTCAGGGGTGCCTTCCATGTGTAGGAGGTTCTTGGTTTGAATCTATATTACTTTTTCAATTAATTAGTCTGTTTGTCTCAGTCCCCAGTCCTTTTGTGTTGGGTTGTGGTGAGGTTATTACCCCAGAGATTCTTAGTATTATTATAGAAGGGAGAACAACGACTACAACAGTTATGATATCCTAAATAAAGTAGTATAATTAGCAATAATAATAGCATCAGGCACATTTTAGAAAGTGACAGACTATAGTGACTCATAATTTTGTACTTTAAATCATAGGGGCAAAGTTTACAGATATGTAACAGAACTGGTTTGCTTATATGCAAAGTGTTATCCCTTGCTAGAGTGGTTTTACCCTGTGATGAGGAAATTTAAGAAGGAGAGTAGATAAGATAAAGAGAACTGTAAAAGAAATAGAAGCAAGGCTGGAAGACAAAGGATGATCATGCAGGCTTTGGGGAACTAGAGAAGTGGGCAGAAAAGAAAGAATGAATGGGTAATCAAGGGATTATCTGAATTTGGTCTCTGGGATTAATTTCCTATGGCTGGAGTTCTTCCGAGCCATTGAGAGAAGAGGAATAAAAGAAAAAGGAAAAGGAAAAGAAATCAAAATAAAATAGGAAGAATAAAAAAAGAAAAGGGGCAACCTTTCCTGCTTGCTTCTATTCTTTGTCTTTGTCCCTAAGTGCATCATTAATTCACACAATTTACCACTTCTTGGCTCACATTGTTAATGCTGTTTCAGACTTTTCCATGCTGCTAGTGGGTCCTACCATGTGGTCAGCATTCCCCTGGACTCCTGGTCCCACTGATGTAGCTGGGAGGAGCCAGTCAACTGGATTCTTCTTGCCAGGTTGGCTGCTGCCTACTGCAACATAGAGGGAGCCAGTCACCTCTTTATATTGTTTCAGATTATCTATTTTTATTATTTGTAATGCTTGTCTTTGGCTTTATTTTTTTAATTCAGCCTGAAAATATTGATTTTATTTTTTGGTTTTTTGACACAGGGTCTCCCTATGTTGTTCAGGCTGGCCTTAAACTCACTATGTACCACAGGCTGGCCTCAAACTTGTGATCATCCTGTCTCAGCCTCTCAAGTGCTGGGATTGCAGGAGTGTGTCACCATGACTGGGTCTAATATTCATCTTTCAATGGAAATATTAAGCATACTATTATTAAGCATCAGTTTACCATTTTGTTATGTTTCTTTTTTAATCTCATTTTTGCTTTATTAATTATTTCCTATCCTCATTTATATTCAATATTTTCTCCCTCTCTGTTAGCTTTTGAATTGTGCATTTAAAAAAGATATTACTTTACAGGTCTTTAAACATTTTTTTCCTGGAAAGAACCATATAGTAAATATTTCTGATATTGGAAGTTATATGGTCTCTGTGGAAGCTATTCCACTCCTTTATTTGTAATATGAAAGAAACAGTAGAAAATAATTGGCTATATCCAAATAAAACTTATGTAGAAAACCAAAAGTCTAGCCAGTTGCAATCTATTGGCTGTGGTTTACAGGCCTCTGCTTTAGAGATTAAAGTATGCTTGACAATGATTTACCTTATTAGAACTTTTACCACTTTTCCTCCCCAAAATGCAAGAATGTCATAACCATTTAAATATGGTTGTCCCTTTTATCCTTATTATCATTACATATTTTACTTTTACCTAAGTTAAAAATGTTACAAGAAATTACTTGCGTTCATAATATGAAGTGAAATTAATGAGATACACAAGTTTAAATATCATTTGGTTTCTTTCATATGAGAAACCTAAAGTATAAATAAGGAGCAAAGTAAAACATAATAGGAAGTAGGGAGAGATTGTTCTCAAAGCAGAAGGAGACCAAGAGATGGAGGGGAGGGGAATGGCTGGGGAGGAAAAAGGCTGAATAAAAGAATTATGATGTACACGTACCAACTCCACACAAGGAATGGAAACATTAGGCATTAAAGACATGTTAAAAAGTGAAGTAGATCAAAAAATGGAGGGATGGAGGCAAGGGAAAAGGGACCAAAAAAAGAAATTAAGATGTATTATGTATAAGTACCAATTCCTTTCAAGAAATGAAAACAGTTATGATAAATATGCACTAATAAAAAAGAAATTACTAATATAATTTAAGAACATTATATAATATTTCCAAAATATTTATCTTTTCTATTGTTCTCCATTATTTTCTGGGTTATTGTACTTCTATCTGGGTTCATCTTAGTTCAGTTTGAAGAATTTGAGGATTTATTACAGTGACAGTCAGCCAAGCATGGCATCACTTTCTTTTTATGTTTCTGAAAGTATCTATGTTATTGCCACTTTTGAAGGATATTTTCACTGGAGATAGAGTTCTAAGTTGGCAGAATTCCACTGCCCCCAATACCTTAGAAGTATCATTGTATTGTTCTCTCTCTTTTTTTTTTTTTTTTTTTAGTTTCTGTTGAGGTCAGCTGCAAGATTCTGTTTGAGTAGACTGCATCTTTTCTCTTTTAAAATTTGTCTTTATTGGTTATTATATTATGATGTACCTAAGTGTTGCTTTCTTTGTATTTATCTTTTGGAGTTCCTAACAGTTTTGGAATTTGTTGTTAGATTTAGTCATATTCTTAACAAATATTATTGAGCCTTATTTTTTTCTCCCTTACTGTGATAATTCTCTCTTTATCTTTCCCTCTCTCTCCCTCTCTCTTTCTCTAATCTTAGCTCATTTGACTGTATCCTATGTGTCTCTTATTCTCTTTTATCTATCCAATTTTTTTTCTGTCATTGAACCAACTTGAATAGTTTCCATTGACTTCAGTTTGAGTTCATTAGTGATGTTCCCTGTTTTATCAAATCCTATCAACATGTCTAATACATTTTAAATTTTACATATTGTATTTCTCACAGAATGTGTATTTCCATAGATACCAGTTATATCTTGAAATTAGCCATCTTTTCTTTCATGTCAGCCACCTGTTCTGTTTTTATATTGACATATTTAAAATATTTATTTCAAAGTCTAATTCTGATTTGTCATCTGTGGATCTTTTTGACTATATTAGTCACATTCCTTGTCTTTTCCTGTGTTTCATTTTTTTATACATGCAGAACAGTTTGAAGATTTTATTTCTCTCCAAGAAAGAATATGTAATGGGCAAGTTTAATCCAATTACATATGTGTTAAGGCTCTCTTGCAGTTTTAATTATGTTTCTTTCTCTGCATCTTTCTTTCTTTCTTTCTTTCTTTCTTTCTTTCTTTCTTTCTTTCTTTCTCTCTTTCTCTTTCTTTCTTTCTTTCTTTCTTTCTTTCTTTCTTTCTTTCTTTCTTTCTTTCTTTCTCTGCCTCTCTCTCTGTCTCTTTGTGTCTATGTCTGTCTGTCTGTCTGTCTCTCCCTTTCTCTTGTTCCCAACATCCTTTTTTTAAAAATTTTATTTTAAAGGGGGTAAAATTAAACACAGCAAAACAGAACAGAATGGGACATAAGAAAGCATAAACTTCAAAGCTAGACAACCAGAGATCTTCACTATCTGTCATATTGTCTCTTGTTTTCTTTCAAATGGCTGTCCATATCTTTGCATACGGGGAGCTCATACTAAATAACATAGCCAATCTTTTCACAAGATGTGTCGTTCACTGGCTCCCACTTGCTAAGGGGGGTGGACACGGGACAGGGGACAGGACAACATGAGATGTTTGATTCTCAGCCTGCATGTTGGCAGGCTCACAGCCACCCCCCAGAGAGGGGAGGAGTTCTTTGTTCCCCTGGCACCCCAAGTCAACTGCATGGTGCAGGTCCTGAGGTGCCAGGGTCTCTCTCCTGCAGGCCACTGAAAGTCTGCCACACTCACCTGCAATTTTTTCTGATGAATTGACCATTTACATTTCCAAAGTTCTGAAATGGCCAATAGACCACAGAAAGAATTCTCTTTAGGTTCCTGTTTGAAAGCAGCAGCTACAGCAATCTGCTGGCCTTGCTTCAGGGCCACTCGACATCTTAAGGGCAAGCTTTTTGAATGTTTGTTGTAGGTTCTTCTCTCTAGCTGGACTTAGTTTCTTAGAAGTTCTTGGTGATTTTACTTTGCTTTGCTTTTTTTTGGTTTGTCTTTTTACTTTGCCCTTTTCTCCTAGCCCTATAGGATTCAGCCTATCTCTTACAGCGAAAAGTAGGATATGATACTGATGAACCTTTAGATTCTGATTCACCATGCCAGTCCATGTGGTATCATCAAAGCCCTCACTTGTTTCTCTTTCCCTAAAAGATGCTTTCTGCTACAGCAAGCTTAATTTCCAACAAACACTTAATTTCAGCAGATGACCTCAAGGCAAAGGAAAGGTCATTAATACCAGTTCACCTAAGAAAGACTGTTGTGTCATATTAAATTGAGTTGTCTTTGCTTCAATAGGCATTCAATGTCTCTAACAATGTGAATTTTGCAGTGGGATTAATGACTTAACTTTTATTCATTTTCTTTCCTACTTGTTGTATTTGTTTGCTTCTGTGTAGTACATCCAACTCAGGTGAGATGATGGGGAAATATAAAGACAAGACAGGTGACTTGAGGATAATTTTTCTCTTGTTAGACTCTCAGTTATATTCCCAGATTCTGAAGATTCATTTACTTCTGACATTAGTGATATTTTGTTCATACAATTTTAGACTTGTCTCATTTAATTATTTTCCTTTTATATATATATATGATAATTGAACTTGTTTGTTTATTGTATTACAAAACTATGAAATAAACAGTAAAATATGGGAAATTGTAAAAGGTTGGTAAAAAGCACTTTATAGTTATAAGGCATCATAAAGACGTCAAGTGGCATAATTGTGTTTGAATTTGAAAATCTGCTGAGTGTGAATGTGTTCCCACTGACTGCCTGGGGGCTTCATGTACTGGAAACTTAGTTCTCTGTGTGACAGTGTTGGGAATGGTCTCATAGTGGGTGACTGGGTTATATGGCGGCAGCTTCATGGACAGGTTAATGTCATTAACAGGGAAGGTGTTGCAGATACCAAAGCAGGTTGCTCTCGCCCTTCTCTTGGTGACTTTCTCGCACTTTCTCCTTCCTTCATGCTCTGAATGCAGTATATCAGATGCCAGTGCCTTGTCGGTGAACTTTCCAGCTGCCAGAATTGAAATCCAAATAAACTTCTTTTATTTATCAACTTTATCAATCTTTTATTTATCATTTTATAGTATTCTCTTATTGTAATGAAAATGGACTAAGATTATCAGATATCATAATTTATTTTTTAAACTACTACAATTATAGTTCACTGGGTGAAAATTGAGATGATATATTTTCATTGAGGCTTGTAGAAACTTAGGAAAATAATCAAAGTCCTACTAAATAGATGTCAAATAATTCTTACAGCTTCCCTGAAGCCTATCTTATGTTTTATAAATGATTAAAGTAAATTTATTCCAATGTTAAATCCTAGGCAACAACATAACTTTACATCATTATAAGTATTATGAGTGATAATACTCCCTTGGCTTTGCTAAAAAATTGATGGCCTGGAGAGAGCAAATTAACCTAAAAACTTTTGACTGCAGTGCAAATACACAAATATTTGAGGATCTGTTAAGATTCCACTATAGTTCGGGAACTGTGGGGTGTCCAGATGCTGTAAGGAAAACAGTATTTCAGTCTCTGTTTGCACTTTCAAATGATACTCACCAATTATTCTTTGAAAGTGTCTTTTAGACTATTTGTATGGCTTGGTTACTCCAAGCCCTTTTTACTTTGGAATTTCAGTTTGTCTAATTTAATGAGTTGAACAATTTAAAAACTTTTTCCTGAACATCTGCTTCTAGAGCTTGTCATTGCTGTCCCCTTAGCCTCTGCACTACTTGATCATTTTAGGCATTTTTCTACTTTGTGTCCTCCTTCTTCTCAAAGCACTTTGTGTATGTGTATATGTGTGTGTGTGTCTGTGTGTGTGTGTCTGTGTGTGTGTGTGTCTGTGTGTGTGTGTGTCTGTGTGTGTCTAAACTGAACACAAGGCCTGCTAAAATAGATTCTCAGTAATTCAGCTGAATAAATAATAATGTCCTTTGTGTTTTGAACTGAGTATTACATTGTCCCCAACTCAGCCTTATTCTATCTTCATAGCAGTTTCCTGTACAGCATTGCTTAGGAATACAGCAATTATTTGCCTATTCAAGATTAAAACAAAAAACTCAGAGTTTTTTTATATTCATTAACCAAGCTGTGTTTGGACCATGACAATATCATTTTTATAGATTTTAAGATGATGAATCTGTGGTTGAAAGACCATTTGACTTTTTCAGGTTTAATTCAAAAAATAGTGGCAAACAGATGTGCATTGGTGAGAATTTTAATTAATCATAAATGTTATCTGATTACTTCATGAATGCAAATCAAGGTGGGGAAACATCCCATGCTTAACCATATTTATCAATAGTCCCCACTTTTTAATTACTCCCAAGAAATTGCATTCTAAGGTAAACTATGTGGTACTATGTAATTATCAGCACTTAAATTCCTTAGAGTTTGCAAACAGTTGTGGACTTTAAATTACTCTCATTTAGACATTTTTGATCCTTTATTACATAGGCAACTAACATTTGTAGGATGGCTCCTACTTTTTTATTCTGTTTTCATTCATATTCTAAGGTAATCTCTCCAGCATTTATATGTACAAAGTATCTTTCCATTTTTCAATTTTATAGAAAATTGAAGCTTTTGGAAGCAAAATGGATTGTCTATGCTTGAATGTAAAGATAGGATCTAAGATTACAAGTAAAGATAGGATCTATAATTGAAACAGATAAATTTACCATGAACACAAAAGAAACGTATATTCCTCAGTTGTTGAGTATAGTCTTTTATAGTATTCAATTAGGTCATATTGGTGCATAGATTGTTCAAGTCTTCGCTATCCACACTGATTCGTCTTCTGCTTATTCTTTCAGCTACTGAGCAAGGTGTGTTAAATTCTGCCACTATGACTGAAGATTTATCCATTTTTTGAGCTCTTAGGTCTGTTCTGCTTTACATGCTTTGGGGCTAGGATATTTATGTATGTATAGGATTGTTATGCTTTCCTGTTGAAATGATTGTCTCTAACAATTTTCTTTCCTTGTGGTCTACTGCATCCAATATTGTGTGATTCTCCCTACATATTTTATATTATGCCATTACTTTCTAGGTATCATTGTCAAGGTATAGACTTTCTCCTCCTGGCAGAATAAAAACCAACTTTGATAATTTATATATGAGTAATTTTTAGCAAATTATAAATTCTATGTCAAATTTCAATTGGTTCTAGCATATCGCTAGCTAGCTTTTAACACACATCAATTGAGAATACAAACTCATTCAGAAAAGCCATTATAATTAGAAAGTTAATTTGCTCACCCTTAAAATCACATAATGAATGCTAAAGCCAACTATAAATTACTTTTGTATTATCTTTGATTTTGAACTCTTTATCCCCTTGATCCCTTTATTAATGTGAATAATTAAGAGTCGAGTATATGAATGCTGAAGTAATCATAATCTTTACCCTGTCTAAATAGATCCATTCATTAGCACACATCTTTGAGACAGCATTCATCATGTATTTTAAGCAAGACGTCTCTGTTCTGAGTGCAGTAGGAAAGGCACAGAACATTCACAGTAGATGGGATTGGACCACCTTTGAGAACCAAATTGTTTTCAAGATTGGGGAGATAATTTGCAAGGAGTACTACCAGGAAGCTAAGTGTTTATACTGAATTTCATTGATACCAATTCTTATTACAATGGTTTGTTCAGAAAGATGTTCCAAACTTGCCTAAGGGTCAAGGTAGTACCCAATGAGAAACAAAGAAACAGCTTAGGCACTCTCCAACTAGCAGGTGGCCAGAGAGGATAGCATAAAAATTGACTGTTTTACTTTTCTCTGCAGTGTTCAACTAGTCTTATAATCACCTGTATTCAGATACTTCAATTTCTGTATTCCCTCTTTAGACATTTAGTCACTAAGTCATCCAACTTATAAATGTTAAAACTTAACATTAGCTCTTATTCAGAGTAATGTTAGGGAACTCTATCCTAGATAACAAAACATCTGATCACACTGTATTTCTTTTCCTAATTCAGTATAAGACAGCACCTTGCAGTTAAAGTATTCACTGTGTTGTGCTTTCTAGATTCATTATAATTGCTTCTAACTTCTTAAAATTTCAGAGACTCTGAAGTTCTGTTAGCTTTATTGATCAAACCATCTTTAAATCTATAATTCTCTCTTTTTTATTTTAAAGAGAATAAAACAAAATAAAGTGAAGCAAAACAAAACAGATCACAATAAAACAATATAAACAACACAGGAGTTCAAAACAAGACAACAGGAAATCAATAGTGGCTACCATAATGTCTCTTGTTTTCTTCAAAATAGTTGTCCAAACCTTCACACACAATAAATTTGAACAAAACAAAATAGTATAAAATAGTATAAAACCATGCAAAACAGAAGAATGAAGGCATTACTGGCCTTCAAAACTAGACAATAGGAAATCAACAATGGCTACCATAATGTCTCTTGTTCTCTTCAAAATAGCTGTTCATAACCTCACACATATTAAAATCAAATAATAGAAAACAGATTAGAACCAATCAAAACAAAGAACAAAAGCTTTATAGGATTTCAAAGCAGGATGAAAGGAAATCAGCAATGGCTACCGTAATGTCTCATTTACTTCAAAATAGCTGTTCATATCATCACATATAATAAAATCAATTTTTGTCAACTCTTTAGGAGAAATTCTAGGTATGTCACTTTTTATGCTTTGATTTTGTAACTTTAACAACTATTGTTAAAATGACAATATGTAATGTATCAACTAGCGATTTTATGATGTTAATTTTTCTTTGAATTCTGTATTCTACTTTTTCCTTGTTTTTTCTATTTAGTTTTTTAAAAAATTTTCTTTCTTTCTTTCTTTCTTTCTTTCTTTCTTTCTTTCTTTTTTTTTTTTTTTTTGGTATGAGGGATTGAACTCCCGACCATGTGCTTGCAACGCAGGCACTTATGCTGATGAGCTAAATCCCCGGCCCCTTCTTTTCTTTCTTTCTTTAAACAAAATTTTTAAAAAAGAAATTCTAGGCATGTATAATCCTATACATGTACGTCTATCCTTTCTGTATTAGAGAAAAAAAGAAAAGAAAACAACAGACAAACAAAACCAAGAAAAAGAAGAAATAATAGAGACAAATAAATAACAATAACAGAAAACCCAAACAATAACAATACAGGTTTTCAAAACAAGGTGACAGAAACATAACAAAGGTTGTTATTTTGCATAGTTTTCTTCAAAAGAGTTGCTCAAATTACCAGATATAGACATGAAAAGTTGATCTAATCCTATAAAGTTTGTTTTGTTTCAAGAACTAATAGAGTTAGTAGTACAATCACCTTAGCTATCTTAAGTGTATATATAGAAATTTATATCTTTTTTCTCCTTCTTTCTTTTCTCCTTTTCCCTGAGTTATTTTTCCCTATGAGCTGTTTCTTACATTTTCACAATATTTATTGATGATTTTGTATCTTATTTACTCTTCCAGTTTCTTACACCAGGTAGACAATACAGTATTTACACATGTGAGTTTGATTTTTTTCACTTATGGATAGTTTCAAGTGCATCGATTTACCTATAAAAGCCTCAATGTGATCCTTCTTTATAGCTGAGTAGTACTCCATTTGTATAAAAACACCATATCTGTTTTTAATCCATTCCTTGGTTGATGGGTATTTGGGTTGTTTCCCAAGACTTAGCTATTACAAACTGTGCTGCTATAAACATGGGTGCACATATATCACTGTGGTATGGTGTTTTCAATTCTTTTGGGAATATGCCCAGTAATGGGATAGCTGGATTAAACAGGACCTCTAATCCTGGCTTTTTGAGGAACCTCCAGACTGATTTCCACAGTGGTTGTATCAGTCTACACTTCCACTAACAGTGCAGAAGAGTTCCTTTTTCCCCATAGCCTTTCCAGTATTTGTTGGTGGTCGTTTTCTTTATCCTGGCCATTCTTCCTGCAGTGAGATGGAATCTCAGTGTTGTTTTAATTTGCATTTCTCTAATGACCAATGATGCCAAACATTTTTTCATATTTTTTCATCTGTATTTCTTCATCTGAGAAATGTGTATTAATCTCAGATGCTCATCTTTGGATTGAGTCTTTGAATTTCAGGGGCCTGATTTTTAAAAAATTCTTTATATGTTCTAGATAGAACTCTTTTTTCTGAGGGACAGTTAACTAAGCTTTTTTCCCAATTCATGGGTTTTCTTTTCACTCTGTTGGAGATTTCTTTTTACATGCAAAAACTTTTTAATAAGACAAGATCCCAGTTATTGATTCTGGGAAGTATTTCCCATGCAGTTTGATTTTTGTTCATGAATTGTCTGCCTATCCCTATGTCTTCAGTATTTCTACCTACTTTGTCTTCAAGCAGATTTAGTATTTTAGGTCTGTGGTCCATTTTGACTTTAGTATATGGTGATAGACTTGGATCTAGTTTTAGTTTTCAGCATATGGAGAGCCAGTTTTTCCAGAAACACTCACTAAAGAGGCTATCTTTCTTCCAGTGAACATGTTTGGCCCCTTTGTAAAAGATAAGTGAGTGGCTGAGTGTGTTTGTAGCTCTGATCTTATCATCTAGTCTATTCCATTGATTTTTGTATCTGTTTTTATTCCAGTACCATTGTGATTTTATCACTGTGGCTTTGTAGTATAACTTCAAATCAAGAATTATGATATCTCCCGCCTTGCCTTTGTTTCCCAGAATTTCCTTTATTATTCTAGGTCTCTTCTGGTTCCAGATGAATTTTAGAAATGATTTCTTGGGGACCCGAACCTCTTGGACCCGCAGAGTGGCCCGGGCTGTTTGGATTGAAAGTCTGCGCAGACCGGCATCTTGGCACAATTGTTTGAGACTGGTAGGCCCGCCCTTCATCCACAGGGAACTGCCCAGAGACCCACATCTGGGCCAGGTCTGTTTGGGTGTGTAGCCCCACCCTTCACCCCCAGGAAATCTCCCAGAGACCAGCATAGCGGCCTGTCTCTTTGGGACCCGAACCTCTCGGACCCACAGAGTGGCCTGGGCTGTTTGGATTGGGAATATTGTGGACACTGGCATCTTGGCCAGGTCTGTTTGGGACCGGGAACTTTGCATAAACCAGCATTTTGGCCTGACTCTTTGGGACCTGTAGGCCAACTCTTCACTCGCAGGGAACCTCCTGGAGACCTGCCTGGGACAAAGCATGGTGGCCTGGCCTGCCTGAGATTCCACAGGCTCCGGGTTGACCACACCCAGCATTTGCCTTACAACTTAGGGAGCCAGGAGCCCACAGAGGGGATTTAGGACCCTGTGAGGAAGCCAAGAGCCTGTGAGGGAGCCACTGCCCCTCCAGGAACAGAGGGTGCAAGAGGTAACTCGCCACACATGCAGAGAAAACATTGGAACACTGCTCAAAGCAAGGAAATATAGAAAAATGACAAAAGGAAAGACCAAAAGGCAGGCTCAAAGCCCTAGCCCTCCCCAAGAAAGCTTAGAAGCCATGTACATAGAAGAAAAAAGAAGCCATACACCTGAAATGTCTGGAATGATATCAAATGAAATAAATATGCAAATAGGGAAAGCTATGGAGAAATAAAAATCAGAAATACTTGCCCAGGTAAAAGAAGAATTGATAAAAATAGTGAAAGAAATAGTGAACGCATCTAGTGAAAACACAGCTAAAAAATTAGAGGAACAAAGCAAACAGATAGAATCCCTGAATGAACAATACAAGAAACAAACAGAATGCATAAAGCAGATTCAAAGAGATATACAGGAAATCAAGAATTCTATTGAAAGCTGTAAAAACCACCTCAATGAAAGTGAAGACAGAATTTAAGACCTCAAAGATAAGATTGCAGCCAGTGAGCAGGAAAGACAAGATCTTTTAAAAATAACAAAGAATCAGGAAATAACAATTCAACACCTGCAAGATGATGCAAAGAAAAATAACATAAGATTAATAGGGATAAATGAAAAAGAAGGGGACAGCCCAAATGATATCAAGAGGATATTTACAGAAGTAATAGCTGAAAAC
>PVJX010007574.1:0-70176 GCA_004027295.1 Dolichotis patagonum
GGCGGCGGGGGGCCCACCTGGAGGTGGGTGAGGTAGGAGCGTCCGAGGTGGCAGCCTCAGGGCACGAGAGGCAGCTGCCAGGAGGCGGCAGGTCGGCAGGCAGGGCACTGCCACAGTCCTCGATGAAAACAGGATTCACAAACCACAGGCGATCGTTTCCTATGGACAGCTCGATTTCGCAGGAACAGTTTGCGTAACGGGCCGTGGACCTGAGGCTGGAGGCTCCGGGCCCCCCAGGAACTGGGTCTTTTGGAGACTCCGGTGGGCGGCCACCTCCTCGTGGGGGGTTCAGCGAGGAGTCCCAGAAGCCTGTGAGGAGCAGAAAGGAAGAGGCCGTCAGTCCTCAGGGTGGGCGGCATGTGCTGGGGGCAGCCTGGGAGGCGAGGCTGCTCAGACCTTGCTTCTGAAGAGTTGTTTTTCCCTCTTGGGCTGCTAAGCCTCTCCCACGACTTCCTGCTTGCCTCACAGGGGAACCCCCAAACCCTCCTCCCAGCAGGTAGGTGGGGCTGCTCTGGGAATGCGACAGCCCACTATGAGGGGCGCCAGTGACGCAGGGTTGGGCGACAACCAGGGCTGTCCCCAGTCAAACAAGCCGCAGGAGGCATGTGCAGGGAAGGCATGGGGTGGGAAGATGGGACCAGAGGCCCAGAGCCCCTGTAGCTGCCCAGCAGGGTGCACAAGGCCAGGTGCTGCACTCCTCCAGGCCTCAGTCATCTCAGAAATGAGGTCGCACCAGGACCCACATCAGAGGGCTCAGAGGAAGGAACACAATCATACCAGAGAAAGGGCTTTGACCTGTTTTGTCCACTGTGGTTCTTACCTGCAGGAAAAGCAAACCTATGGTCTGTGGCCAGCAGCACCAGACCTGACTGTCACTTTGGTGCCTGACCATTGCAAACCGACCTGATTCTGGTGGGTCTGGATGTTTGGGTCCAGCACTAAGAGCTACCCACCACTTCTCGTGACCCAGTCCATGGCTGTAGCCACCAAGGCAGACTTGGTTCAGGAATTCTTGGTCTCTGGGTATTGCATCCCATCAAGTAACCATAAATGCTCAGGGACACCCCCCGCCCCAAAAAGACACACGGAGATGACATCTTGGGAATAATGTCAGGTGACTCACAGACCACTTGAGCAGGTCCTAGTCACTCTAAGTTTAATATCAGGAAGGAAATTAACCAGGCAGAGCAGAATTCCTCCTGCATGGTGGGGCCAACCTCCCACCCCTCCCACAGGGGCTTCTGGGAGGGACTCATCAGCAAGTAATAACAGGAGCATTTGAAAACTTTTGGCTGGGTGGCACCCTGAGGACCAGTGCTCTACCTGGACTATCTCACTGTTCCCAGATCCTACGCCTCACTCCCATTTTGCAGATGAAAAGGAGACCCAGAGACACCAAAGCCTTCATTTGAGATCACTTGGCTGGTAAGTGAGGGGGCTGGGGTCTGAGTGGGGTCACATTGGTCCTAAAGCCCCCGTGTTCAACCGCTGTGTTGTATGGCCTTCCTTTGGAGGAACTTGCGACACTTCCCATCTGGGGTGCTCTCCCGGCATCAGTGATGATGACGGTTTGACCCAGAGTGGGGATGTGGTAAAAACACAACAGGCTCTTGATGTTGAAACAAAAGAGCTTCACAGGATGGGGGGAGGGGCTGCAAAGCATGAGCTCGCTCCAAGACAGGGACACTCTCAAGGATGTGGGCCTTGGCCACCTTGCTGGTCAGAGGGTCACAAACCCAAAAAGGTGAGCGGGTGCAATCCTAGGACTGAGAGTTAGCCGTGACTCACCCAGCTATGTGCACCCTTTATCAGGAAGGAGAGTGGCATTCATCATTTGCCCCGCCCTGGCAGAGATCTTGCCTAGATCATTGGAGGCCTATGGGCTTTGGCCTCTGAAAATCTTTGTCTGGAATCATCTGCTGACTCTTCAGCCCACTCCATCTGTTGGTCTCTGCTTCCCGCACTGCTCTACCTTTACATGCTGGCTAAAGCTGTTCCCACTGCTTGGAATTTTTCCCACTTCCTCCACCTGCAATCGCTTCCTCATCTTTCACACACATTACCTGTTTAGTACAGGCTTAATGACACATCCAGGTCTCACCTTAGCTCTTCCGTGTCCCCCAGCTCTGGTGCACACTCTGACTCTAGTGACCAGCATTGGGACTGCAATGTTCTACTGTTGTCTGGCTCCCCCTACCAGGCTCTGCCCTTCCAGAAGAACACACCAATGCCTCCTCCATCTGCAGATGTCTAGATCCCAAACAGTGCTCCGTACACGAGTCTACTGCCAGCCCCGGGTAGATTAGCTCAGCCAGAGGAGAGGCAGGGCTCTGGGAAAGGGACACAGGCAAGGTTAGCTCCTACTTTGAACTGGGCATGGCCCGAGTCATGGGGACATGAGGGGCCAGGACAGTGAGAGGAAGCAAAAGGAGGGCTAAGGAGCTCCATCAGCGAATGCTCTGCGTGTGGACAGCCACTCCAGGACAGCAGGGCCAGTCCAAACAGCATACTTTCCACCACTCACTTGGATTTCAGCAGGAGCAGAGCAGACCCTGGGCTTCAGGGAGATGTGCTCAGGGCCCAGGATGCTGCGCCCCTCCTCAAGATAGGCCAGATAGCAGGGCACAGTCCTTCAGGCCAGTACTGCTCTGAAGGGAGGGGAAGCTGGGGGCTGAGGTGCTGCAACGCAGGGTCTGGGGCCCTGCTGGGAAACACAGTGGTAGTATCTAAAAAAAGAAAAAGGAAGTGGGTAACTTTCTCTGCAGCCTGCAGAGAGCCAAGGCCAGAGAAGCAGAACACTGTGCCATGCAATCCTAGTGGTTGGCAAAGCTGTGCGTGCCAGTGCCCAGTGGCGCTATGCCAAGACTTGTCTCAGCTGCTCAGGTTCCTGTAAGAAGGTCCTGTGTGTGGTGGCCGGAGGCTGAGGCAGGAGGACTGAGGGTTTGACCGCTGCGAGAGACCCTGTATCAGAATAAAAAATGGGCAGGGGATATCGCTCATTGTGAAGGCTCTGTGTTTAATCCTTGATGCCTCAGTACCACACACACCAAAGACGCAGGAGGAGAAGGAGGAGGGAGAGGAGGAGGAGGAGGAGGGTGGCGTGTTCCCTTGCTGCCTCTGTGCTGCCCTCTGACTGGAGCAGCCACTTTCCTGGCCGTCTTAAGTCTCTACAGGGGACACTTGCCAGGTGTCTCCTCCTATGACACTCTGAGGGCCTGGGCTGTGCCAGCCACTTACTGTTTGCCTGAGAGCAAATTAAATTTTCGCTCTTGGCATCCCTGAACAAGCAACAGCACAGAAAGGAGACAGATAAGTATAGCAAAGCACTTCAGGTGCCACAACAACAGCTCGAAAGTCCAGTCACTCCAGGGAATGCATATTTCTGGGCCATCCCAAAGATGCACTGTTAGTCATTCAAATTCACATTTCAGTGAATCTTTAATAACTGGAGAAATTCTCATTGTATGATGTAAAGGAAAAAGCGAGCCACATGCAGACATGGAATAGCTAGAGAACATATGTCTTTTTTTAACATGTTTTTAAACTATTACACATATATGTCCTACAGATGGGTTTGAGGACCACTGCCAATAACCCTTATTCTCTGAGTTCCATTTGTACTCAGAATAAACTGCATGAAAGATTAGTGCTGAATACTCCCCACATGAGCTCTGTGGCCCCAAGGAATGCGAAATTCCTGAAGACCAAGGTTACACCTTATATAGCTCGCCCTGTGGGACGCTGGCTTGTCCAAGTCCAGATTTGGACTTGCTTCCACCGGCGCAGGAACAGACATTCCGAGGCATCATACGGTGTGCAGCTGCCAGCGAACAGCTCTGTTTCGGCCATAACATTCGTGTCTAGACAGCCAGGCTCATTCCCCTCAAAAAAAAAGTATGAGTAGGGTGCCAGGGAAATACAGTTGTTGCACTAAGGATAAGAAGCACATATGCCTCAAAAACTTATTATAACTGCAAGATTTCCAGGGGGGATGCAAATCCGGTGCATCTTTACCCTTAATTAAACACTCCTTGACTCTGGGTGTGAGGGGAAAAAAACTGAAAGCCACAAGCATTTTCCAGCAAAACAAAACCAAAAGCTCAGAGAAAAACTGCATTTCTGCAGCAGTGGAGGGGTCATGCATGGTTTTCTGATCCTTCCTTTTCTGATCTTGTCAGAAACAAATAAACATACCAAATCTACTGGGCTTTTATAAAAGCAAACAAATGATAAAAAACAGAAGCATGCATAGGGGAGGATGCAAAGGGCAGGGCTCTCTGTCCTCCCCATCCCAACTCCAAATCCAGGCTTCTGCAGGACGTGGCCACCATGCTGTCTTCCACTGGACGGAAGGGGGAGGAGAGCCAAGGGAGGAGGAGGAGTGAGCAGAGGTGGCTGAGGGTCAGGTGGCAGGGGGTACAAAAGGCACTGAGTTCAACCTCAGAAAGCTCCAAATGTGAGTGCATCTTCTTTTATGTCCTAGTGCAGAAAGCCATTCCTTTACTGATTTCTTTCTCGTCTAACAACTGCACTGAAATATCATTCACATAATTCTCCCATTAAAAAAACACACCAGCAGTTTTTAGTATATTCTCAGAGTTCTGTAACTGTCGTGACAATTAATTTTACAGCATTTTAATCACCCCCGAGGAATGCTATTCATCAGCGAAGAATGCTCTGCCCGCCCCCTGGCACTCATCAACATGCCTGTTTCTGGATTTGCCTGTTCTGAATGTGTCACCCAGATGGAGCCAGACATGTGCCTAGAGGTCTGGCTTCTTTCTCCGAGCGTCACGCTTCCCAGGGTCAGCCTTGTTGAAATGAGGTGTCAGAGCCTTGTTTCTGCTTCTAGCTGAGTAAGATCTGTAGATTCCGTGAGTTTCCAAGGCCTCACAGTGGAAATAGGTTTTGGGAAGAGAAATGAAATAGTGTCCGTGTGTGCCTAAGCTGGTGAGTTTGCCTCTTACCGTCCTTTTGGTTTTCCCGGACATGCTGACAATGCCAGGGGAGAATCTGCTAGGGGCCCTTCTGCCCTTCTCATCTCAAGGCGAGCAAGTGCTCACCAAATGGCCCCGGTGAACCTGTGGGGAGAGCAGGGGCCAGGTGGGGCTGGGCTGGAGTCAGGGAGCAGGCGAGAGAGCAGGTGAGGGGCTGGTGGATGCACACAGCAGCTGGCTGCTGCCCCCGAAGCCCAGGAGAGCTTTCACCTGCATTTCCCAGAGATTCCTGAGTCCTTTTCATCTGGGCAGTTTGAGTGGGTTTGGATTCCCTGCCAGGAGAGACCTTTGCCTAGAATAACGCACGAGGGGCTGGGCACAGTGGGTGTGGTGTCTAGAACTCTGGTAGATGCCACTGTTTTCATATTTATCATTACTTCTGCAGGTGAAGACTGGTGAGGCCCGCTCCTGCATGGGCCGGAGGAGTCAGGCCTCTGGCTTCTGAGAGGATGTGCTTTCTCGGCCCCGGTCTCCATCCACTGGGGGATGGACTGGAAATTCAACCTTTCCTGGGGTCCAAGGGAAAAATGAATTTGGTGGCCCTGACTTTATGTCCTTGGAACTTGAGGACACTATGTCTGAACAGAACCGTCTGGTCCTAAGCTGCCCTGTACTCAGGTTTCACATAAGTTCCCTTCTTGAGGGAGTGAGTATCCCCAGGTGAGTCTGAATTGCCCTTGGCTTCCCAGGTGGCCTAACCCCTCTCCACAACCATACTACACCTGAGGCCAGACCCTTCCAGGGTACAACTCTGCCATTCCAGGCAGGAAAGAGGGTCCCCCGGGAGGACCAGCTTGTTTCAGGCCCACTGTGCTCTTAGGTCATGGGGTAGTCAGGCTCCTCCGGTGAGAGGACGCTTCAGGGCAGCCCTGGATAAGGACTGCCAGGGACACTTGCCTGAGCCCCATGTGGCATAAGGGAAGCTGCAACCAATGCTGATGGAGGCCTTGCATCTCTGCCGTCCTACCAACTTGGCCTCCAAAGTAGCCACTGTTGCAAAAACAACAGAGAAGGTCATGAGGTCTCACACAGAGCAATGGAGGGTCAGTGAGTAGATGCAGGTGCCCTCGGTGCAAATCCCAATTTTGTTCCTTCCTATCTGGGGCAGTTGGAACAAGGTTCTTGGCTTGGCTAAAACTTGCTTTGCTATCTTAAAAATGTATATTCTGTCTTTAGACTACGCAAGGGTTATACAAGCCAGTGCTTTGCAGGGGCCAAACAGCATCAGCCATGTCATTTGAGACCCCAGGAGGTTGCCACCTGTTCTACATCTAAGCTCCCAGGAGGGTAAAGGTCCAACAATTAAAATATCAGTGTGGGGAGGGTCGGTGCATGAACTCCAGCATGGAGGACCACTGAGACGGCGCCTCTTGAAAGGAGACAGTTAGCCTCCATTTTGGTTCACCATTGCCCTACTCCCATGGACTGATACACACAGAGCCGGCTAGGGAAATGCTCTGCGTCTCCCATTGGGCTGAAGCAATGCACATGGGTCTAGCCTTTGAAGCAAAGTGACAGGTCTGTGATGCCCCACCGACAACTCCCACCTAAGCTGAGGGACCCACACTGTTGAGCCAGGCTGTCGGCTGTCTGCTGGGATGGAGCTTCCAGAAAGAAGCAGTGAGGTTCCAGGGCAGATAAGACAAACATCAGAGCTCAAGCAGCTGACCCAAATCACAAGCTACTTCCTCAAACTGTGTTATGCAGATTCCTCCAAAATTAGAGGCTGCCTGTTACCAGAATCCGGTATTCTTTCTGCACATCTCTCTCTACATATTGCAGAGGTGCCTTTGTTCCACCTACCTAGCCCAGCTGGCGGGATTCCCCTAGTTCTGGCCATTCTTACAATCACTCTACCCCGAGCCACTCCCCTCTTCACGAACTACTAAAACTGGGATTGGCCGTGGGTCGTGGCCTTTGTCCTAGTTGGCTTTCATTGGTTCCCCATAACTGCAGATTATGTTTCTCTTTGTTCTCGCTGTGGATTGCATTGGAAGTGGTAGATTGGAACTTACTAGTGAGACTTCTAATAACTTTTCCCTAGGATTACAATTTATAAACTCTGGACTGTAACCAGGTTCGGGGTTGCGGAGGGTAGGGGGAGCCTTATATTTCAGTGCTTATTCTCAATGTCAAATGAGGTTTATAAACTTTGTACATTAGCCTAGCAGAATTTGGATAAAGCCTTCAGTGTGAGATGCAGCAGCTGCTGGAGCTGAACAGTCAGGGTTCAAACCCCAGCTCTGCCACTGGACATGTTGCAGCCGTTGCTTTCTCTGCCAGACGGTGTGGATTCTAATGTCCCTACTCTACAGGGTTAAGGCTGGGATGAGTCAACACAGCTAAAGAGGTTAGGACATAGTTGACGCTCACTGAATGTCGACTCCAAGGATCTGAACCCTGCTACTACCTGGCCCCTGGGCACCAACTGTCTTTGGCATCTCTTGCAGTGCTGACCAGAGGTCCACTGAGCTCTGAATTGGAGACGGCAGCCTGGCCTGGGAGCTAGGAGGTCGGCCCTGTCTCCACATCTGCCTCTGACTTCCCGTGTCCTGGTTCTGCCCCTCGGACATCACCTCTTCTGCTCCTCGTGGTGGTGCAGGCATGCGCTCAGCCTCGAGTGTCAAAGTGTCTTAAAGATTTAGCGATGACCTGCTTTGTTCATAAATGTGACCTAGCTGGGGTCCTGAGGGTCTGGGCCTCTGCCTAGGCACTGAAGACTGGAGAGGCTGCCAAAGCGGCTGCCCTCCACCACTTGTAGTAAATTTTCTTTCCCCAACATACAGGTGACAAGCCAGTTCCTCAGCAGCTATGGGCTTGGAGATCTTGGTTTTCCCAGGGCCAGCACAGTGAGGCCCTAGGCGAGCTCAGCATTGGCCAGTTCCCTCCCTGTACAGTGTGCACTGTGGCCCATGTGTGAGGAGAGCCCCAAACATCTGAGCTCTGCTTGTGATTCTTCGGAAGGCTCTGGACCACAGGTGGCTGGTCCCTCTTTCTGCTCCTCCGCTACCTCTTCCCTCCAAGTTCCTCAAAAGCTCCATGGCAAAAGGGGCAGGTGAGCTTAGGGTCAGTTGGTGGGCAGGGGGCAGGCCAAGGGGGCAAGGGGCCAGCTCCAGCTCCAGCTCATGATCATGTCCATACCGCTTTTCCTTCTGATGTGGACAGGGCTGGAGACTGGGGCTGTGGCAGACTGGGAGGACTCTGTGGCCACCACTAGAAAGAGCCTGATGTTGGCCCATCTTTGCCTAAAGTCACAGCCTAATATATTCAGCCTCTATGGCCCCGAGTGGGCCACCTCCCTGTGACAAACAGGCCATGCATCAGGGCCTCCTGGGCAGCTGGCTGGAAAGCAACAGATCTCCCTGCTATGGCGCTCAGCAGCCCTGGCCGGACAGCGTGCGTTCCCATAGCTGTGGGGACCAAGGATCCAGCTTGGTCTCAGCACAAGGGGCCCTCCCTCTGCCCTTAAGTCCCATCTGCTCCTGTGGGGAGGACTTACCCAGGCCCAGGTTGGAGATGGTCTCGAGGTCTGTGAAGCTGCTGGCCTCGAGGATGGCCTGGGGCAGCCGCAGCGTGAAGGGCAGTAAGTCTCTGTGAAGACACGAGGGGGCGCAGGTCAGGCCTGGGGAGAGGGCTGAGGTGCTCATTCCCCCGCCTCTGTACCCAAACCTGCAGTTGGTAAGGACAAGCCCTGTGTCCCAAGGCTTTGGGGTCTGCTGAGCTCTGGAAATGTCCCTGGAGCCAAAGCCAGGGTTGAGGCTGACTGAGGGATCTTCCATGCAGATCCAGGGTCAGAGTGGTGGGAGACCTCCAGGAGTGGGGCAGGGTCTCGTTTCTGCCTGCTTTCCTGGCCTGCTGGGCCTGGGCTTCCTCTACAGGTGCTATCTATGGTGAAGTGAGTGACCCATGATTCCTGCCCTCTGACCTCGCTGTTCCAGGCGCCCATGGGGAGTGCGCAGCCTCTGGCTCCATCTGTCTCCTGGCGTCTGAATGGGGACCTGTTCAGGGCTCCATCCAGAGATCCTCAGAAGCAATTCAGACAGATGGGGAAACTGAGGCCCAGATATGGAAAGTAACATGTCCCAGCCACATGCTGGGTCTGGGGTAGAGTGTGCCCCAGGCCTCTTGCCTTCCAGCACAGGCCTGTCTCATGGGGGTAGCAGGGGGCATGAGTTCCAAATTCTGTCTTGTCCAGGCATTCAAAGCCTGCTGAGCGCCTAACCAACCACTCTGCCCTCTGAGCTCTTTTTTCTCCTCCATGAAAATGGGGATCAATGAGAGAATGGAGAGGACCGTGACAGCCACATCGATAAGTGGCAGCTGCTGTGATGACCTGCTCTACCTCTCTGGTTCATGCCGTGTCTACCTTGCCCACAGCTTGATTCCGAGCACGATGGGATTCATCCATCCTGGGGTCATCACCCTGCACCCTTTCTCTCTTCCTCTCCTTGTCGCCCTGTGAATCCTTGGCAGGGCAGGGCATTGTTCCACATCCCCAACACCAGCCACGCATGCAGTTCACACCACAGAGACCCAGAGTATTTGCTAAATGGACCTATCGAGAGTCGGGAACTAAAGCAGAGACTGCAGGGTTCCCCAGACTGCCCGTGCACCTGCCCGAGGGCTGTACTTTCATGAGGGAAGAAGAGCAGGATGAGGGCGGAGCTAAGCACAAGGTTCTGGGCCTTTCTGTGAAGACCTGGCTGTGACCTTGGCTCCTCTACTGTGACACGGTCAGGCTGCCAGAGGACCTTCGGGTTTCCTGTGTGGTTCTCCTGTGAATCCGAGGCCATCTGGGCCTCTATTCTGGGCAGGCTTTCAGAGCCCCGTGGACCTCTCAGGACCAGGTCTTCTACTACTCCCCATCTCCTATTTGGAAGGGTGGCAAAACTCATCCCTAAGTTGCTTCAGTTTATCTGTGTGGCCGCCTGGCCTGTGGGTGGGGTTTCCTGTGGGTTCCAGTCACCAGCAAAGTGTCTATTACAATAGCCAGCAGAGGTCGCTCGTCTCATCTGCTGCCCGGGGCCCTACCGCCAACACAATCTGTTGACACCCTGTCCCTTGGTCCTTGAGGAACTGTGGTGGCAGCTGCGGATCATGTCCAGGCTTGAAGCCCAGCACCAAGGGCCCTTCAGTCTGGTCCTTGCTGTACCTCTTCAGCTTGCTCCCCCACATCTGCCCCCCAGATCCTCTTCCACTGGGTGGGTCTCCCTGCTGCAGCCCCAGCACGCTCGCTGTCCCACAGGGGATGTACCCTGCTCATCGCTGAGCCCGTGGGCAGCAGGAACAGCCACCTCATCCCCTCCACCCACATCTACTTAGATTCATCCCACGCCACGGACTTCTTCCCCCTGGCCTGGTGCTCCAGAGTTTTAACCATCTCTGCTTCCCCATGCGGCTTCAGTCGGACACTCCATCGAGGGGCCACCACTTCCCAGGCTGAGAAAAGCCCGTAGGCGATGTGAGTGTCTGTTGACATCCACTGCAGGGTAGGCCTTCTATCAAAGGATGGTGTTAGTAACCCCACAGCAACCCCACAGGAAGACTTTAATACCTTTCCCACAGTTGGTGACACAGAGGCTCAGAGAAGCAAAGAGACTTGCTCAAGACCATCCAGCCAAGACAAGAGCTTCAGCCAGGAAACCAGGGTCATAAATGCTAATTTTTTTAAAAGAGAAAAGGAACTACCATTTACTGAATTTTATCAATCAAGCACTAAGAGCTTTACCTAGGCTACTCCACCTAATCCTTACAATGACCCTATAATGTTGGCACTACCATCATCTCCATTTTTTAAAGTGATAGATTTTTTTAAGACATTGGTTATATGTGTGGTGGTGGGGATGGAATCCAGAGCCTAATACAGGCAAGGCAAGTGCTCTACCACTGAGCTACATACATCTCAGCCCTAGCTTTTTTTTTTTTTTTTTTTTTGAGACAGGGTCTCGCTGTGTAGTTCAGGCTGGCCTTGAACTCACTATGAAGCCCAGGCTGGTCTTGAACTCACGGCAATCCTGTTGCCTAGGATTATATGCATGTGTCACCACGCTTGGCTATAATTTTTAACTTAGAAAAGAAACATGCATTCACTATAACAGAGTTAATACTGAAATGTTTAAAATAAAACATGCAGGTCACCACCCTTTCAGAGAGTCCCACTGTCATACCCAACAGGGCAAGTGGCCTCCTGGCCCTTCTCTTCCCTGGACATATGTGCACACACACCACTTATGAAAGCAAAGAAAGTGCTTTGTTACACACATTTCTCTGCAGCCTGCTTTCTTCCCATGACAGTTCAGCTGTAGCCAGAGAACATTTCACAAGCCTATGTGTGCAAACCGAACTCTTTCCTTTCTATGCAGCGAAATATTCCAAATGGCAACTGTCACTTTTGTCTCTGTCTCTGTCTTTTGTTCTTTTGCCTGTGGTACTGGGAATTGAGCCTAAGCTTTCACACTGAGCTATATCCTTAGCCCTTACTATTTTTATTTTGAAACAGGGTCTTGTTATGCCATTAACTTGCCCAGGCTGGGCGCAAACTTATTTTTCTTCTTCTGATGGATATCTCTTCTCTTCCCTTCTCTTCTCTTCTCTTCTCTTCTCTTCTCTTCTCTTCTCTTCTCTTCTCTTCTCCTCTCCTCTCCTCTCCTCTCCTCTCCTCTCCTCTTTTCTCTTCTCTTCCCTCCTCTCTCCCAACCCCACCCTCTCATGCTAGCATCTATGGAACTTACTCAGTGCTTGGCATAGGTTTAACCATCTCAGCCGTTCCCTGGTGTAGGTAATTTCCCTAAACACCTTTCAGAGCTGAGCGAACTGAGGCACAGAGAGACTTCATGGCTTCCTCCATCCCACAGCTTGTAAGTGATGATGGCTAACTTGAATGCACACCGAATGTTCCCAGGGTTATGCTGTTAAACCCTGGACTTGGTTCAATTTTAGAAAAAAAATAATGATTTCCAAATTGACACTGTACTAAACAATGCAGCAAAGAACAAGCTTGTCACATCAATTTGTTAGTATTTTGTCGGGTGGATTCTTACCTGTGAGCAAGCCATGGAGATATATATTTTAAGAAATGACAGTATTTGCCAAACTGACCTCGCCTAAGCTTGTACCAATTTACACGCCAGTAAAAACCACTCCAAGCTGACAGAGCTGCTTGTTCTTCCTGATTCTAAGAGAACAGTGACCATTTACACCCCACTCCTCCAACCCCACCTCAGAGTCTTACTTGTACCCTCAGCTCAGTGATAAAGTTGGGGTTCAGTGGCAACTTGATCTGCCTAAGGAAATCTTAGCAGGCTGTGAAGATAGGGAAGGCAGGCAACCAATATTGGGATAAAAATGTCTCGCATATGTGATAAGCCTGTGGATCTTGGGAAAAGCTTGGAAGGTCTTCTAGAGAGGGTGCTGGGATGCTGGAAGCCACTGGATCACTCACCAAACACCAAACACCAAACACCAAAAGGAGCTGGACAATTTTGAGCGACCCCATTGCTTCTCCAACACCTGTCCATACTCTGCAGACTACATAGATCAGAATTCCCTGGGGTAGCTGCTAGAAATGCAGATTTCTACATCCAAGCCCAAGTGTCAGATCTGGGAATGGAGTAGCATGTATACACACACACACACACACACACACACGCCCCCAAAAGTTTAACAACACAATCGTATTCCAACTCCATGATACACACTCTATGATCTAATACAATATACATTTTCATTTTTTAAAAAAGCCAGTCATGATCCATTAAACTGAATTTATGGTCCCCAGGGAGGAAGGTGTTTCCAACACTAAAAACCATTCCTCCAATTCTCCAGATACCAACTGGACACCCGCCAATTCAATTCGGTTCTAATGCTAATTACCTGGAGCTCAGTCCCACAGGGCCAGACCACTATGCCAGTTCCAAGTCTTGGCCTAACAGCACTTCTGAGCAACCAGCTATAAACAGACGCTCCCAGGCACAGGGTTCAGAACTTCCTTCGAAGGTGCAGATGATCGTGAGCAGCCCCCTTCTCCAGGCTAGGAGGGTGGTGGCTCAGTCCTGATGCTGGGCGTCTCCTAGGGAGGGCAGGCCCCGGGGCACCTCCCTTCCTTCCTCATTTTGGGCAGTGACACTCACTTTGAGACTAATGGTCCCTTTGCCCAGACTTGTACTGAATCCAGTAAGGGGCAGAGCAGTGTAGTTGGCACCAGGGAAGTGCTCAAGAAGCAGTCAGGTACAGTCATCCTCCTGTCGCCCAGATTAAAAGCCCAAGCACCTCCCAGTCCCCCCAACCCCATTCTCCAGTCTGCAGTGACTGCCCGAACCTCTTGTCTGGCATGTAGGGCCTGGATGGTCACAGTGGCCCCGAAGTGGCCCCTGTCCTCCCTTCTTTCAGTCCCACTGCTGCCGTGGCCACACCGCTCTGCTATGGGCCGTCTGACCAGGGGCAGCAGCATGGTTTTCAGCACCTGCAAAAGGAAGCCCCTGCAGCTCCAGGTGCAGAGTTTGAGGCCCTCCAGTCACCTTGCCACTCTCATGTCCTGAGGTTGCTGCAGCTTCCCATGCCAGGTCTTTGCCCAGGAAGTCTGCCCTGGCCAGAATTCCACACACGAACGCAGAGGCTGTTGGGGGCGCCATGCACCCCACTGGCCATGGTCTAAGTACAGTGTGCTCTGTGTGCAGGAACAACTGGGGCTCAGGAGTCAGAACACTGGGTTCTGTAGCTCAGCCAGGTCATTTATGGGGTGCCTGCTTGGTGCCAGCTGCTCTGCTGAGCCCCTTATAGAGATCTTCAGCAAAATGCTGAATGCTGAAGGCGGGAGTTCCTAGCCTGGTGAAGGTATGACTATGACAGGGCGTGGGAAGAACACTGTGGGAAGTGTGTAGCACAAACCTGATGCCTGGTCAACAGGAGCTCGTCATGGCATCCCCACCAGCACCACGTCCCTTTCTCAGCCTCTACTGCCCAGCCTCTTCTGCGGGTCTGCTCCTGAGGGCGGGCACCTGGACCCTCAAGCTCATCTTGGCACAGAGAGCCTTACAGGGGCAGGAGCTGTTGGCCTCAACTGTCATCCTCAGTGCTCCATATCTGGCCATCGGGCCAGGGGTCCTGAGGGGTGGGAGTGCGGGTTGTGGGCTGATCTTGGGCTTCGGCAGTGGTAGCTGGGAATCATGGACCCTGGTGCATCCTACTCAACCTCTGCTCTTGACAAGGGTTTTTGGCTTATGGAACCAAAAGATGTTTTTAAATTCTTGTTGACCTGAAACCAGTCTGAATGAACGGAGCAGTCTAGTGTGGTTACCAGACGCCTGCTCCACCCAGTAGCTGCTTAATAATCACAAGTTCTCGCCTAAGAAGGGGCACTAGCCTTTCCTGCGGCCCCTACAGGAAGTTCCTTGTATAACCCCTGCCACGTGGCTGGGTCAGGCTCGCCTACCATGCCAAGCTGTTCTTGGCGTGGTGACAGGGAGAGCCAGGAGCTGGGCATTAGGCCAGAAGGGCAAGTGTTGGTGAGGAAGGGGCTCTTACCAGCCAGTCCATGCAAGTGTCAGAATTAACACTTCTCCTTGGTATTACCAGGGCACCCTTCCCTCGAGACTCCTTTTTGACCTCCCCACCCCACCCCGTGTATGCACCCATGCTTGCCCTGGATGTCTATGGCAGCAGGTGGGCATTGTACTGTTTGTCCTTTAACACAGGAACAGGAAGACCTTCCACACAACTCCTGCAGGGCTCTTCTACTCACCTACTGACACAGTAGAATGCGATCAGTTTGAAGATGTCCTCAAACACAAGCACTGAGCCTTCCAGGTACAATACTGGGGAGAGACGAGAAAGGTCCTGGGTGAGAATCCTCCAAAGACAGAGAGGGAGGGAGGCGGTGATCCCTGAGGGCTGAAGGGGTGGTGCGTGTCTGCCATGTTCCATGTGGGTCCTGGTTTTGCTGATAGTGTTCACTCACATGGCCGCATACATGCCAGCTGCCACCTGGACCTTGGGGAATGAAAAGTGGACTCTGAGGGTGTCCCGGGGATTACCTGTTATAACTGGTATTAATTCACACATGCTCGTCACTTTTGGAAAAATGAGGTGGAAGATTTTCGAGCCCAAGAACAGAATTAAGCATGCATTTGAGCAGCTGTGAGGAGCCCATGAGCCTCACTCATGCATACCAAGCACTGGTTTCAACAGCTAACATGAGGCTTTAAAAAGCTTGCATTCATCCACCTACAGCAAAAAGATCGTAGTGTCCCTCTGGGTTAGACGCAAAACTTTGAAACAGAATTTCAAGAAGAATATTAACTAGAGTACTGGGCAAGAAGTATTTGGAGACTGTCTACAAATGACCTCAGTCAGAGAAACTCAATCCATGGTGTGTGGTGGGGACAGGTACAGGTGGCCTGGGGTAGCCCAGTGCCACCTTGTGCCTACAGTTGGTGGCATCACCAGCCCTCTGCACAACGGGCAGCACAGACAGTGGCTGAGGAAAGCTAGGGCCCAAAGACGCCCACAGCAGTGAGAGGCAGAGAAGATTCTTGTCTGCAAAATAGGTTAAGAAAGACCTTCCTTGGGGATCCCTCTAGGGCGATTGGGAGGAATACACACTTAAAAAGCCCAGACCAGCTTACTGGGCCCACCCCACGACTAGCAGCTCCCCTGGCCATCAACACATGGGCTGTCCTTCCCAGAACACAGATGGAAACTTAAAGGTAAAGTCAGTCATCCCTACCCACACCACCCCGCCCTCCTGCGGTCCCTTTCCAAACCAGCACTGCCACCTGGTTAGACTGTTTTCTTGACCCTCTGCTTGCTGCATCAGATCTCAGGTGAACAAATAAACACGCAATCCCAGGTCTCACAGCACAGGGTGTAGCACAGTTCTACACAGAAAGGTCCAATCACCATTTCTTTCTTTTTTTTGTCTTTTTGAGACAGGGTCTCACTATGCAGTTCAGTCTGGCCTTGAACTCACGGTGTAGGCTAGGCTGGCCTTCAACTTGCAGCAATCCTACTGCTTCAGCCTCCTGAAGCTTGTACCACCACACCTGGCTTGCAAATTGTTTTCTCACTTGGGCCAGGGATTTAGCTCAGCAGCATAAATGCCTGCCTTGCAAGTGCGTGGCCATGAGTTCAATCCCCAGCACCAAGAAAAAAAAATTTTTTTCTCACTCCATGGTTTTTCTCTTCACTCTCAATTGATCCTTTTGCTGTACAGAAGCTTTTCAGTCTGATATAATCCTATCTCTTGATTCTTGCTATTTCTTGTGCAACTGAGGTTCTGTTTACCTGTCTTCAAGTGTTTTACCTATTTTATCTTCCAGTAGGCTCAATGTTTCTGTTTTAATGTTTAGATCTTTGATCCATTTTGATGTTAATTATATGGTGGTGACAGTCAAGGGTCCAGTTTTAATCTTCTGCACACAGATAATCAGTTTTCCCAACATCATTTGTTGAATGGGCTATCTTTCCTCCAATACATGCTCTGGCCCATTTGTTTTAGATCAAAGAGCTGAATGTGCTGGAAAAGTTTCTATATCATCACTTCTATTGCTTTCATGCACATATCTGTTTTTGTTCCAGTATCATGCAGGTTTTATCACTATTACTTTGTAGTATAGTTTGAAGTCAGGTATTGCTATACTTCCTGCTTTGCTCTTGTTGCCCAAAACTGCTTTTGCTATCCTGGGTCTCTTTTGGCCTCACATGAATTTTAGGATTGTTTTCTCTAGCTCTGACAAGTATGCTGTTGGTATTTTGATAGGACTTGCACTGAATCTGTATAGCAGCCAATCACCTTTTTACTGTACAGTTCCGGGTTTTCAGGATCACATCAGACCTCTTCTCTCCAGCCCCAGCCCCTGCCACTCACCTCCTCCACCCTGATGGTACAAATGCACCCTCCACATCAAGGCCATGTCTGAAGAAACACCTCCTTATAGGGTTTGGGGGCTTTGTCCATCTTTGGGTCTCCCTCAACACCTGGCACAGTGCATGGCACACTGTCTGAGAAATTGATGACTGCTTACAAAGTCTACTAGGGTTGGGGGGACATCTAGAGGCTTTGAGGGTACTTGGCCAGGGTCTTAGACCTCCCAACATGTGGCTTATGGACCTTCCCTTTAGGGGTCAAACAGAACACCTTGGACTTCTGCAGGAGCCCAGACAGCTTTCCCTGAGGCAAGTGGACACTGGTGAGCCACACACAGTGCTTTGTTCCCATCGGTGGTGGGCTTGGCTTCCAGGACTGCCTGTGTCCTGTGCTGCGCCAGCCTGGTGGCTTGTGTATGGGCTCCTGGGCCAATGTACCCGAGTGTGTGCATGTCTCCTAAAGGCTGTTGCTTCTCCTCTGGGCCTGAGTTTATGCAGCTCTAAAAACCACAAGAATCAAATGCCTGGGCCAGGGATATAGCTCAGTGACACAGCATCTGCCTGGCAAGCACAAGGTCGTGAGTTCAATCTCTGGTACAAAATAATAAATAATAATAATAATAATAATAATAATAATCAAATGCAGCCTGTTGAGGGTAGGACTGTGCTGCTGTCCCAACCCCTAGTGCTTGTGAAGGTGACTTTATTTAGAAACAGAATCTTTGCAGATGTAACCAAGTTGAAATTAGGTCTAGCTGGTCTAGCATGGCCTTAAAGTCAATGACTGGCATCCTTTCTATAAGAAGGCTGTGTGGGGATAAGGGACACAAAGGGGAAGGACATGTGAAGACAGAGGCGGGTGTGGAATGACGGAGCATCAAGGATGCACAGCGACCACGAGAAGGCCAGAGAGCCCTGGAATGGGTCCGCCAGAGTCTCCAGAGGATCCACCCCATTATGCTGAATTCAGATTGCTGGGCTCCAGAATTTGAGAGAATACACGCGTATTGCTATAATCCACCCTGTTTGTGGTCCTTTGCTGCAGTGTGGTCCACTGAAGCGTGGCATTAATAGACCTTGACTGTTAGTGAGAAAGATCACTGGAGGTAGGCTGCAGTGGAAAGGCTTCACGGCATCAGGTGGCCCTAGGTATGGTGCACGCAGGGACATGCAGTCCCTCTGCTGGGCCCTTCTCCCCCTCCCTCCCTCTGTCCTGCAGTCCCTGCTGCCCTTTCACTTCTTGGTTCCTGCTGTTTCTTCCCACAGAGTTAGTTCCTCCCAGTCCTTCGATGCCCTCAGGGCTCAGCTCTTCTCTCTGCCCTCAAGAATCAGCTCTAGCTCACTTTTTGCCCAAAAGCCTTTGTTTCCCAGATTCTGACCTCTCCTTTCGGGAAGCTGCACACCCTGTGTCCTGTCCAAGCCACTGATTCTTGTGGGGCATGTGAAGCATGGTCCTCAGATGGCAATGCTGGAAAGTGGCAGAGAACCTGATGGCATGCGTCTCGCTGTCCCCTCCCTTGTGAGGAACCCAGCACTGAGAGAGGACAGCAGGGCAGGATGCAGAGGTGGCCAAAACCAGGGACAGAGAGGCTGGAGACTGCTTAGGGCTGGGAGGGGTGTGCATTGTGACAGCTGAAAGGGTTTTTTCCTTTCTTTCTTCTTCTTTTCTTTTTTTTTTTTTTGCATGGCAAATTAAAATGTAGTGTTTTAACCATTTCTAAGCATACAGTTCCATGGCATGAGAACACTTGTACCATTAAGCAACATGAAGTTTCCCTTCTGGGGTGATGAAAATGTTCTTAAGTGGACTGTGGTGATGGTTGCACAACTCTGGGTACACTAAAAGCCACCAAATTATATGATTTAAATGGATAAATCATATGATATTAAACACATTAAACAAATACACTGGAATCGTGCTGTTATTAAAAAAAGAAATAGATGTGATTTTCATAATGAGCATATACAATTTCTGTAAGCAGAGATTCAGTGGAGTTTGTCTCCAAAGGTGGCCAGTTTCCACTGTCCTCTCAGGAGGCATTCACACGGTGCCCTGTGCCACCTGCTGCCAAGAGGACAGGGATGGCTCAGCCTGGGGCACAGAGCCCTCCCGCCTGCCATCCAGCAGAGGTGCCAGCTCCAGACTGGCATGTTTGACTTGTGTGACCACCAGGGTCCTTCATGGAAAGCCTTAATGGGAACATGCCAGCTTCCCCCTAAACCATGTCCAAGGTGAGAGACTGGCACACAGCAAGGTGATGGCAGGTGACAACAGTCAGATTTTGCCTCTGCTTTGAGGGAAGGCAACTTCTTCCTTTTTGATTTCACCATTAAGGCTGAGCTAGGGACAGGGCCAGCCATGCTCCTGGGAATCACAGTCCCAGTACCAAAATGGAACATGCAAGAAAAACTGAAAGCTATTAGAAGGTGATTTGGTTCTGTTTTTTAAACAAATTCTGTCTTGTCACTCAGTAATAAAATGAAGCTGGGACTGGTGGGGCACACCTATAATCCCAGTACTCTGGGAGGCTGAGGGTGTAGGATCGAAAATTTGTACTTAGCAATAAAATATTTAAAAGGGGCAGGGGATGGAGCTCAGTGCAAGGACCCCAGGTTTAACCCTCAGCACCCACACCCCCCATACCCCCAGGAATGCAAAGGGCAGAGACTATGTCCATCTTCCCTTCTTCCTCCACAGGACCGCCAGCTCCGAGCACTATGCTCAGCATGCTGCTGGTTCTTAAATATTTATATATGTACTTGTTTATTGATAAAGTGTTTTATTTTGAAATACTTAGATTCTCAGGAAGTTGCAAAGCAAAACAGGAAGTCTAGCACCTTTCTTCCAGTCTCCCCCACCATGGTGGGTAGCACCGTGCATCATCAGAGCACAGTGTCAAAACCAGGAAACTGATGGTGCAATCCTCTGAGCTACTCAGATGTCTCCAGTTTTGCTTGCATGTGTGCGTGAGTGTGTGCATATGTGCGTGCGCGTGTGTGTGTTTAGAACTAGGCAGCTTTATCGCATGGTGGCTTCACATAGTCACCACCACAAGCAAGAGACATTACAGTCACCACCAGGATTCCTGGTGATACGGCTTTGTGGCCACATGCATCCCTCCTGCCACTTCTAACTCAGGTAACTACTAACTGGCTCCCCATCTTTATGATTATGTTGTTACAGGAAGGGCACATGCACTAGTTTCTGAGGGAATAATCTCAAAGCCTATGTTTTTCCTGTACATACACATCCATGATAAATTAAATATAGGAAGCTTTCAGTTGAAATGGACTGCATTTCAATGCATGGACAGCATTGCTCCTCTTGCACTTTGGGGCCATTATTAAGTAGAATATTGAAGGTGAACATTGCAATTACATGGTAGTTAATCTGGTAACTGAGATGGCTACTAAGCCACTAACCCGTGAAGTACCCAGCTGGATGTGCCCGGCCAAAGGGACGATTCCTATCCCTGGCAGGATGCAGCTGGGCAGCAGGGGATTGTTTTTAGTTACTGTGTACAAGGCTGCTATTCAGAAGGATGCCTAATTTAAAACTTATGCAATCACTTACTTCTGGACATTTCCATTTCATATTTTCAAACCAGAGTTGTCTGCAGGTAACTGAAACCATAGAAAGCAAAATAGTAGACAAGTTGGGACTACCGAACATAGAAGCACAAGGTATATATTCTTTCTTTCACTCAAAGTAGTCTCCCTGGGGTTCACCCAACTTGTGGAGTGGTTCAATAGCTCCCTGCTCTCTCTCTCGGATCGCTAGCTAGTCCAGGGTACCCATTTGTTTGTTTAGCCATTCACATGAAAGGCATGTGGGTAGTCAGTTTCCAGTGTTCAGTTACCATACCTAAAGCTGGTGTGAACACGTGTGTGCGCATTTCTGTGTGAAGTGTTTTTACTTCTCCTGCTGAGCCCCATGGCAAGTCCCTCTTTAGTGTTCAGAGCAACCTCCCCGTTCCCAGAGGGGCCTACCATTTTACCATTTTACCTTCCCACCAGCAGTGCAGGGAGGATCTACTTCCTCCTTGTTCTCACAGCCTTTAGCCTCGTCCCTGTGTTTTATTTTAGTCATTCCCACAGGTGTAGAGAGGTGTCTCATGGTTTTAATCTGCATTTCTCTACCAGATTATAATATCAAACACTATTTGGTGTGGTTACCTGCCACCTACATGTCTTCTTTGGTGAAAGGTCTGTTCATATCTTCTGCTCTCATTGCTGAGACAAAATACCTGCCATCCAAAGGTAAAGGGGGAAAGCTCGCAGTTTATAGAGGTTCCAGTCTACAAGAGGCTGGCTCCAAAGCAAGGCAGAGGGGCATCACAGAGTAGAACCAGCTTATGGCAAGCAGAAGACAGCAAAAGCAAGCAAGCAAGAGACAAGACAAACTCCCTTCCATCGTATCTAGGATAGCAGGATTAGGGCAGTGTTCAACCAACAGACTAATTTAATAATCACCCACACTTAATCTTAATATTCTTAATCTTAACATTTACCATAAACCAATCACATACTCTTGACTTAGCTGACTCTAAAAAATCCATCTATGACTTTATGAAGTTTTCACAGGACATCTGGACACAAGGCACAACATTTACTAACTGGGATGTTTTAAAATTTTACTTATTTATTTGTTTATTTTTGTGGTGCAAGAGATTGCACCCAAGGGTTTGTACATGCTAGACAGGTGTCCTACTACTGAGCTACACTCTGGTCTTTTCTTTATTTTTAATATTAAGCTGTTTTATTTTTTAGTCACTCTGTTAAGATAAAACTAACACATTTTAGTGTATGATTAACATACCTATTTAGAATGTACAATTTAATGGATTTTTATGTATGCATATATATGCATATGATTAACAAAATCAATTTTAGAAACTTTTATTATCCTAAAAAGAAATGCTATACCTATAAGCATGCAATTCCCACTCTTCCCTCCTGTAAGCTTCTAGCAAACTCTAATGTCTTTTCTGCCTCCACGGATTTACCTATTTCAGGTATTTCACATATCATACAATGTATGATGCTTTGTGGCTTCTTTCACTGTGTTTACCCATCCATCAGTTGATGGGCACTTGGGTAGTCTCTGTCTTAGCTACTCTGAATGGTGCTCCTGTGAACATTTGTGTACAAGTTTTTGAGTAGACACGTGTTTTCATTTCTCTTGGGTATACACCTAGAAGTAAGATTACTTGGTCACGTTGTAATTCTATATGTTTAAGAAACCGTCGAACAGTTTTCTAAAGCGACAGCTCCATTTTACGTTCCCACCAGCTGTGTGTGAAGCATGTTATTGTCTATCTTTTTGATTATACCATCCTAGTTGGTATGAAGTGGATCTTCTTTTATGTTTTTTTTTTTTTTTTTTTTTTTTTTTTTTTTTTTTTTTTGGTACTGGGGATTGAACTCATGACTGCCTGCTTGCAAAGCAGGTGCTTAAGCCACTGAGCTAAATCCCCAGCCTTCTTTTATGGTTTTGACTTGCAATTTCCTGATTATAGTGAGGCTGAGGAAGTGCTTACTGAATATATATACCTTTTATAAAAATGTCAGTTCAATTTTGGTCATTTTAATGGGTTACATGTCTTTAATGCTGTTTTGAGATAGCTTTACATATTCTAAATATGTCTTTTGTCAGATAATGGTTTGCAAACCACTACGTGAAAAATCGTTACAGAGATCATTACATGAAAATCATTGCAAGGATTATTATTTGTGAAGTATACATTGCCTCAAGAAACACAGGCTCGGGCTGGGGGTTTATCTCAGTGGCATAAATGCCTGCCTGGCAAGCATGAGGTTATGAGTTTGTGACTTCTTTCACTGTGTTTACCCATCCATCAGTTGATGGGCACTTGGGTAGTCTCTGTGTCTTAGCTACTCTGAATGGTGCTAAACAAAACAAAACAAAACAAAACAAAACAAAAACACCAACTCAGGCTCAATTTTCCATTTTAGTAGACAGCTTTGATAACCCGAGAGATTACTATTCTAATACATTTTGTCCACCAATAGGAGTTTCTTAATATTTTTTCCAGTTGTAATGGCCATTTGAAGGGCTTTGTCAGAATTACTCTTTGGCTAGAACATTTTCTTTATGTATTCATCTACCAGCAAGCACAGGTTGTCCTCATAGCCTGCATAGGTAAAGGTAAATGGATAGAGAAATTGATTGGGAATCCCAGAAGGGTTACTGAGATTTCATCCATGTCACAGGCCATGGAGAAGTCCCTGGTGGGGGGTGGCAGAGATTCAAAAAACTCTGCTCATTCTCTTGGACAACCAGGGTTGGAGGGATGGGAGAGGTGTCTACTGAAACTGTTTAGCAAAGAGAAACCATGCTTGTAGTGAGACCTCAGTATGCATATTTATGCAACAAACACTGGATGGATTAGAGTTGTACCAGCAGGAAACTCACCACAGGGGTGCGAAGAGAGGCTGGACACCACTGCCACAGGAGTGGCAGAGAGCCTGACCTCTTAGAGGGCTAAGTGCTTGGAGAAAAAGTCTCCATCAGATCTGGCTGGGGTGGAGGAACTCTGGGTGGGTCTAGAAAGGGGCCTTATCCCAAGTCCTTATGTGACACCATTGAATCAAACTCCTCTGAATCTTCCTTTCACCAAGAAAAAGGCTTGGAATGTCCAGTCCTGATGGATCTTTACCTCATCCCTCTTTCCTAAAAGGGGATCGCCAAAGCTGGGTCCCTGGAAGGAAGGGGCAGCAGTACAGACCAACCCTGAGGATGAAAAAGCCAAAGTGACAAGAGGTTGGGAAAAGCTCCCAGGTGGGCAGCAGGAGGGAGGGCACGCGTGCAGGGCCTAATAGGTGAATGAGGAGGAAGTACCCACTCTTCCAGGGCCCCCTGACCAGCTCTGGGTCCCTATGGGCTCCCTGCAGGCCACTGCAAAGAGTAGACTTCTTCCCCATTTTAAAGATCACAGTAGCATTTTGGTGGGGCTCCCTCCTACCCAGTAACATTATAGTTGCCATGGGAACCACCACTTGGCCAGTTTGTGGTAGGACAGAGGAAGGACTGTCAGTTACAATCACCAGTCTACCCAATGGCCCATTTTGCTGAAACAGATGCAAATTGCTTCCCTATTCCCCAGGGGTGAAATGGTGAGGGGAGCAACTTTTCTGGATTTATGTGGCCCAAGGGTTCAGGCCAAGCTCTGGCACCTACATGCTGAGATGATGCCACAGCACAGTCACCCACTACAATGTCCCAGCTAGCCCAAGTCTCCATCTGAGAAATTTACCCAAGCACTGTGGGCTGCAGGCTTACAGGAAAGGGACAGGGACCCCAGAGCTATGTCTAGGGGTCCAAGCAGAGTCCCTTCCAAAGGCCCCAGGTCATTGCTAAGGGCAGGGAAACCAGCGAGCCAGAAAAAAAGGACTCTTAAGAGATAGCTCTTGTCACCACCCCCACATTTCACATTCATGGATAGGGAAACTGAGGTCCAGAAAAGGTGTACCCTTGCCAGGAGGGGTTAGCCCAGGTGCTTTCCAGTTGATTCTAGTGCTCTCTGGAGTCTAGATTCTGATTCTAGAATCCACCTCTGTTTGGCCTTTTCCCTCCAACTTCCAAGTACTGGATTGTGTACAGCTTTAAGCCTTTTGGGTAGCCATAGAAGGTAACAGTATTCAAGATTTTAATAGTAAGAATAATAATAATTCCATCCATCATTTACTAGTGCCCAATGTGTGTCAGACTCTGTAGTTCTAATCACCGTGACAATTCTGCTACCAGTATTTTATAGGTGAGGAAACTGGGGCGCTAAGAGGGTAAATCACTGACTCAGGGTTTGGCTAAATCCTGACCAGGTGCAACCAATCAGTGCCTTCTGATCAGGAGAGGTGGTGTGGGTGGTGAGGACACCCAGGGTTTCCTTACAGGAGCAAAAAGGCATCTGCCTTGCCCTGCGTCAGTCAGCCCAGCAGTTCCCGTGGACCCCATTTGCTCTGCCACCAGACAGGCCCATATCATCCCGGGTGTGGTTTTCTGGGTAGCACAGCCAATTCCTCCTTTTGGTCCCAACACTGGCCAACCCACTCCCCAGAGTTCTATGACACCTAGCATGTTCACAGGCCCCAGTGATGCTCCTGAAATGCAAGGCCCAGACCCCCTATCTTTTCATCGTCACAGATCTAGGACCTTCCGCATGTTTCACGGGGTTTGCATTTCCTGAAAGCACTGTCTCTGAACCTCACATGTTTGTTGCATGGTGGTGACTCCCCGTGCTCACGCAAAACAAAAGATCCCTTCCTTGAAAGCTGCTCTTTCCTAGTGAACGAGTATGAAAATGAGGCTTCTGGAATCTGAGGAAGAGAGAGAGGACAGATGCAGACAGTGCAGATGAGACCTTGGGAACTATAGATTCAGATGCCAAAACAGAAGGGGGCACTGGACAGACCTGCAGATTGCCAAGAGTCAGGGAAGACTACATAAAGAGTGAGACACAGGGTGGCTGTCTCAGAGAAGGTGAGGTGGAGGGGCAGAGGGGGACGCCAGCAGAGGAGCATGGTCCCAGGCCAGGAAATTCAGTTCTGCCTGCTCCCGGACCACACTGCAGGGCCAAGGAGATGTCTTTCACTGATTCTTCAGGAAAAAACATGTGGTTTCTCCAGGAACAGACAGGATGGTCGGGGTGGGGTTGTCCCAGGTACCATCCTGACAGGGAGAACAGTCCCAAGTACCACAGAAGGACCCCTCAAGGATGCCCAGGAAACACCAGCTTCAGCTTGAGGGTCCTACTTAGTTCCAAGGTGCTTGGTGCCCAGGCAGAGCAGTGAAGGGGAGAAATCTAAGCATCAGTGTGAGGGGCAGTGTTTCCCTCTCCAGGCAAAACAAACCTGACTCATAGTGTTGGTCAATTTCTGAAATGCACTTCTGCCCAGGATGGGAAGGGACACACATGGCTGATCTCTAAATCAGGTCTGAGTCAGCTCCTGTGTGCCATAAAGCAACAATCTAGAAACAAGCCCATCTCCCCTTGGCCATCAGGAGGCTGGGGACTTGATGACTTTCCTCCCAGGGCTGTCCTTGAAGCCACCTTCCTGCCCCAATTGGGCTCTCTGCAATCAATGAATAAGCTCGAGCTTCGGCTTCAGACTCAGAGGGTAATTCCAAAGTGCTCTAGTAAATAAGTCCTCTGCTAAAAGAGGAAAGAACAAGACATGACATGAATAGCATATTTTATTTTCTGACCTGCTTCCCCCTCTGCCACCCTCCCCTCCTGAACTGGAGTCATCTGGAGGAGGAAGACAGGAGGTAAGACAGGAAACCACCTGGCTTGGGTGCAAGAGCTTTGCCCTTGACATCCACAGGCCTGAGCTATAATGCAGTTACATCCTTCGGTACAATTTCCTTAGCTGCAGAATGAAGAACACAGCACCTGTTCTTAGGTGGTGAAGACAAAGTGAAAGCCGCACAGTCCCTGCCACACAGCAGGCCCCCAATAATAAGCCAAAGGCTGAATGAGAATTAGATATCAGGGCCTAGATATTGGGGAGCTGGGTATCAACTGAAGAACCCCCCTTTAGTGGGTGCCAAGGTCAGTCTGGGTCTGGGATCTACATTAGTAGGACATTCTAGAAGGAAAAGAGAGAGATTTCCTTTCTGGAATGTTCTGTTAATGTAGTAAGTTCCCCTGCAAGTTGCCTTGGTAAAAACCAAAATGGAGACAGCAAAGAAGCACAATAAAACACAGGCCATTAGAGCAGGTCTGCTGATAAAAGCAGTACCAACTGTCCACTGATCCTGAATGGATAAGGGGAGATGGACACAAAGAGCTAGGGAAGACTTCTTGTTGTTTCTATGGAACTTTCCAGAAGTTCTCACCTCCAGCTTCTTCCTCAAAGTTTGGGCAGACAGGAGAAGCTGGTTGTGGTAACATGGCTTTCCAGGAGGCCAGGTGGGTTGTGTGGATGTGGAGCAACATGTATTTTCCTAGGTTGTGGTGAGGCTTTCTTATCCAGGTGAATGTGACATCTAGGGTTAAGGAAATGTGTGGGGCTTTATCTTTCCAGGACATTTTGTATCAATATCTGGCCAGGAAGGGGGTGCCTTCTCCAGGAAGCTCAGAGATATTGACTGACTTGCTTAAGGTCACACAGTAAGTTACTGGGGGAGCCCAAAGATAATCCATTTCACTGACATCCACCCAAATTCCCACTAGTTCAAATGCTATTCATACTTGGTTGGGTGGAGCTGCTTGAAACTGTCAGAGCAAAGCAAATCTGGGAAGTGGGCCAGAGGTGCTCAGAGATAATAGTCAACTTTCCCTTTTGGGAAAACTCCTCAGAGCTGAGTCTCCAAGGAACATCTCCTTAAAAGCCCTTGGGCAATCTGCCCAGCACAAACTGAACCTCCATGCAGGGATGTGAGAAATGCAGAACATTCACAGAAACACTTTGCCTTGTTTCTTCCTCTTACCAACCTCTACTTAGCTACTCAAGTGAGCTTTTGTTCAATTTCAAGACAGGATCTTGCTATGCAGGCTGGTCTTGGACTCACTATATAGCCAAGGCTGGGCTTGAACTCTCAGCGAGCCTCCTGTCTCTGCCTCCCAAGTGCTGGGATTACAGGTGTGTCCCACCATGACTCCAAGTGAAGGCTCCAAGTGAAGGTTTTTTTGTTGTTGTTTTGTTTGGGGATTTTATTTTTGGTTACCATTATGCTTCTTATCTTCAAAATAGCTGCTCATAACATCAGACATAATAAAATCAGGCAGAACAGTATAAAACCAATCAAAACAAAACAATGAAAGTGACACAGGACTTCAAAACAAAAGTAGAAAATCAACAATGGCTACCATAATGTATCTTATTATCTTGGAAATAGTTGTTCATGCCACTAGATAAAATAAAATCAAATTTAAAAAACCCAAAATCAAACCAAACCAAACCAAACAAAACAATGCAGGACTTTAAAACAAGGTAAGAGGGAATTAACAACGGCTACCACTTTCAGCAAGAAATCCTCCACAGTTGCTATATTGCGTGTTCTTATACTTTAAATAGATGCTCTGATTACCGGTTTTAGGCCTGCAAAGTCAATCAAACAATACAAGCATTAAGTTGGTTTTTCACTTTAGTAGCTGTGTTTCTCTGAATCAGCCAGTTGCTTATGGGCACACAAGTCGGCCTCTTGGTTCTTCTCCCAGCCCACAACTGCCACTGGTTCATTGAAAGGGGTTGGTTCTTTGATCTCCTCCCAGTCTCTGGTTCTTTGATCTCCTCCCAAGTGAGCTTTTAAGGACAGACTTTGATCCAGTTCCACATCTGTGCTCATGAAGGGAGCTCTGCTCAATGCTACCTGTGCAGCCCTCTCCTTTACTCGGTCACTTGGCTCATTCTGATCAAGAGAGCTCTGATCACACTGTCCAATAACTGTTTACTTTGTTCCAACCCTGGCCAGACATGAATTGGAAGATGCGGACCCTGTCTTATCACCACACAGGGCTCTATGGGTGTGAGGTACACATATGAATGAATGAATGAATGAATGAACACAACAGTATTCAGAGCACTCTTGCTCATCTGCCAAGGTTTGGGTATGTCCACAAACTTTTCTTGTGTGTTCTAACAACTTCTTTGAAGGTATCATGAACCTCCCTGCAGGGCTGACAGAAGTTAAGAACCAGTAGTCAAATAATTTGCATTACTTTCCAGTGCTAGTTAAATAAGAAAACCAAGTATGAAACCAAGTTTTATTATTTTCTAATTTATGCATTCAATTTTATATATTTCCCTCTGGCACTGCTTTCACTGTATCTTACATATTTCAATAAGTTGCCTTTTCTTTTCATTTACTTCAAAGTATTTTTAAATTTCTCTTGAGATTTCTTCTTTGATTTGTGTGTAATTTAGATGCATTGTTTAATCTCCAAGTACTTCGGGTTTTGCCACTCTTTCTGCTATTGATTTCTAGCTGAATTCCACAGTGATCAGAGACCAGACCACAGTAAGCTTTCTGTTGCTTCATATTCGTCAAGGTGTGTCTTCTGACCCTGAAGGTGGTCTGTTTTGGGCACTGTTCCATGTGAATTTGAGAAGAATGTGTTCCTGTTGACTAACGTAGTCTACAGATGTCTATCACATCCAGTTGATAGAAGTTGGTGTTGAGTTCAACTACGTCCTGACTGATTTTCTGCCTGCTGAATCTGTCCACATCTCACAGGTGAGTTGAAGTTCCAAGCTACAACAGTGGATTCATCTATTTCTCTTGCATTCTAGTCATTTTTGCAAATATTTTGAAGTTCTGTTGTTAGGCACACACACACCAAGGGTCAGTATATGTCCTTGGAGAAGTGACCCTTTATCATACTGTAATGTACCTCTTTACCTCAATATCTTTCCTTGAAGTCTCTCTGAAATTAAACAGCTACTCCTGCTTTCTTTTGATTAGGGTTAGCATGATAGTACCTTTCTCTGCCCATTTATTTTTAGTGTAGGTGTGTTTTTATAAAGTGGGTTTCTTATAGACAACATATAGTTGGGTCTTGTTTCTTGACTCACTCTGACAGATCGACTTTTAATTGGTGCACTTAGGCCACTGACATACAAAGCCATTATTGACAGGGTGGGCTTGACATCTACCAAACAGTTGCACTGACATCTACTGTGTTCTGTTTGTGTCCTTTTTAGTCATATTTTTGCCTTCCACTACTTTTTCTGCTGCTGTGCTTTTAACCAGGCATTTTATATGGTTCCTTTCTGTATAAACTTTTTTTTTAGTCCCAGAAATAGTTCTTTTTAAGAGAATTCTTTTTAAACTATTTTAGGGGTTGTTTTAGAGTTTACAAGTTATATTGCAAATAGTCCAAGTACACTTTCAAATGACATCATACTGCTTGACAGGGAATATGAGTACCTTCTAATAATAAAATAATCTTAATTTCTCCTTTCCATTCCTTGAATCATTGCTGTTACCCTTTTTGTTTTTACATAAACTTATATATGGGTATATAATTGAGTACATTGTTACAGTTGTCATTTTCTACAAACTGTTGTCTGTTAGATCAATTAAGAATAAGAAAGTTTTTATTTCATCTTCACTTTTCCCATCACCAGTTTCTTCACAGAATTTTGCGGGTCTGTGAGTAAGTCTCAGTGCTCTAGGGAGCTGGGGACTCAACTGTGAATCTGACAGGCGCTCTTGGCATCAGCACCTTCCCTTAGCCCTAGCACAGCTGCAGTGGGTTGGAGTTGGGCGTTTCCCTCCACCTGGGTGGGCTACTCTCTGATAAAAATGCCTGCAGGTCAGGCTCTACTTGAAGATTCTCACGAATGCAGATCTTACAGAAAAACAATACTCCAGTGTACCCCAACAGCTGCTTTCCCCCTCTGCCTGGTGGAAGCACCAGGGAACCTCTCTTTTAGATTCTCTGGGAGAACATGGTGTAGCTCCTGCTGGTAAAACTGGCACAAATGAAGGGCCCCCAGTTATGGGTCCCCTTCACACTGAGTTTCTGGCCCTCTGTCATTTTGTTGGGCTTCCCCACTTCCGAATTGGCACAAAGAAGTTTGTGCTTGTGATTTCTGCTCTTGGAGGTGATGGTTCTCTGCACTGACCCATCACCTCTCCAATCTGGCGGACAGTTGCCTACGCTGTGATCCCACTTCTCTGCAAAATCCAAAAGTATTGATTTTTTCAGTTTACTCAGCTTTTTACTTGTTGTGAGGCTGGAATGGCTACTTTAGGCTTTTTATATTTCAGACAGGATCAAAACCAGGTTTTCTATTCCTCAGACTCATGCCACATAGAAAGGGGTTGGTTAGGGATAGAGGAGAGATGAGTAATGTTAGTGCATAGTGCCAGGAGTTGAACCCAGAACCTTGTACACACACAGAACCTAAACACACACTGCATCACCAACCTACACCTCCAGCCCAAATAACATGTTATAAGTACTTATAATGAGCCAGGCGCTACCACAGATAAGTGCAGTTAATCACCTATGGTTCTGAGTCCATTTCACAGTTGAGAAAGGCAAGACTTACTGAGGCAGAGGATTGAGTGGGAGTGCCAAGATTCCACAACTGATGAAAGCAAAGGGACAAGTTTTGAATTTGGCATCGCTGGGTTCTGAAGCTGCCCCTCTTGGCCATCTCTCTGCACAGGATCGAGGTGCTACCACCCAGATGATCAAGGATTCCATATTTGCTGGGAGGCTGCAGTGAGCCCTGCTCTCTGCTGGGCTATGGGGATTACTGGTATTGTCAGACACAAACCCAAGGGGAAGAAGCTTCCAGTCTGGGTGGAGAAAAAAGATGAGAAGACATGAATCACATGACAAAGATGACAAAGACCAGATCCAAGACGAGCACAGAGAGCAGCCCAAAGCAGAGGACAGAGCACGTGGCAAGTGTAGGGGCGGAGAACAAACATGATACCCATGAAGGAGAGGAGAGAGATGGGGCTTATGATTCTAGACGGTGACGTAGGGACCATCACTCCTCCCAGAGGATGCCGCACTATGACAACCGGGAGAGATTGCTCCAAACAGGCAAGAACACCCAAGAAATGGGTAGTGAAACTTCCCTGTCCACCTACACAGCCTTATAGAGAGGAGAGCCTGGGCAGGCAGCGGGCACAGGGAGGATGCCGGCTTTTATAGGCCGGGTTCCCCACCCTGCCTGACATTCCACCACTGAAACGATAGAGCTGGGGCCTTTATTCTTGCTGAGATGCACATACCCCTGGCAGAGAACGTGACGGCAATGTTAGACTTTCACACACAGGTACAAGTCAGCTTACTTAGTAGAGAATTTCCAGGTTGCAGGTTTTCAGAGAGGGAGGCACAATTGGTGAAAGTCAAGCGGGTGCTCTCAGATGCAAGTGCAGCCCACTTTATGAATATCAGTGATCCCCGATATTCATATGTTGAAACTTAACCACAGTATTAAGAGATGGGGTCTTCTGGAGGTGATTCAATCATGATGTCTCTACCCTTATGAATGGTTTTTGTGTCCTTATATAAGAGCACTATGGTTTGAATTCAGCCCAGTGAGAGGTGGGCTTGGTCAGAGACCCTGAGACCAGGAGGGCTCCTCTTCATAAATGGGATTAGGGCTTTTATTTAATGTTGTGGTGCAGGGAACTGAATCCAGGGCCCGAAGCACTGTATCACTGAGCTACGTCTCCAGCCCTAAAGCCCTTTTAAAGAGATTTCACACTGCCTTCTGCTCCTTGGCCCGTCTGCCACCTACCACACAATGCACAGCACCCTTCTTTCTACCGGGTGCTTGGGGAACAGGGTACTATCTGTCGCTAGATAACACTGGTGACTTAACCTTGGACTGCCTGCCTTCCGGAACTGTGAGAACTAAGTTTCTGTTCTTTATAAATTACCTAGTCTGTTACAGGAAAGCAAGCCATTTCAGACACATGCTGCCCACACCTACGGCTCTCCTGGGCACCTTCTGCAGTCACCCTTCAAAGAGGGGTGGCTGTACGGAGGCCTGTAGATCCCTAAAAACAGTCAAGTCAAGCTGCTTTCTGAAGCTGCAAAGCCCCTGAAGGTGGCAGTCCACACACACAGACCAGGGCCACCCATGACGCTAAAACATTTCCTTCATCTTCTTCCTTCTCTTGGCCTGAAGATCCTGTGCTCTGGATCCTTCTCCATCTCTATCAAAGCCTCTTTCTGTGTCCGGCTCTCTCAAGGCAAAACAAGCTCCTCCACAGTTCCCCTGTCCACGTTTCCTGGAGAGCCACTGTGGCACCGTGGGGCCTTGACTCACCCGGGGCTCCTTTCCTGTGGCAGTGACTACAGCAGGGTCCACCCCCTTTCTTAGCTGCAGCCCTGCTCCTGGCAGCCATCTGGCCATGGCCTCTGCCTCCTTCCCTCTGTCCTGGCCTGGTTACTGCCCCTTCCAGCTCCCACATAGCCATGTGCTTCTATGATGTCAATCTCACTGGGCCACATTCTGCTAAAAACTTTTTTTGTGGCTTCCTACAATGCTACAAAGCAAACCCCTAACACCTTTGAGGAGGCTGTCTTAGCCCTTGGTGACCCGGCTGAATCCCACCTTGCTAGACTCACCTTTACCTCTTCCGATCCTTCACCTCTACAGAAGAGTGCAGATTCTCTTTCCAGCCTCTGAGCCTCGATGCAGGCTGGGACCTCAACTTCCCAGGCCTGTTCCCTAATTTCACCTTCTCACAATTATTTCTCAACCTCCAAGGCCAAAAGAAGCCTGAGTTGATCCTGTTCAGCTAAGAGTAATCAGTTTAGACTCCCTCCAGTGCATACTTATATTCTAGTCCTTAAGATGATCTGGCTTGTATTTGTGTGTGTGTGTGTGTGTGTGTGTGTGTGTGTGTGTGTGTGTGAGAGAGAGAGAGAGAGAGAGAGAGAGAGAGAGAGAGAGGAGGGGGAGTCTCCAATGTCAGGACCATGTCTTAGAGAACCTAAGTTATAAGTGTCTTCCCTTAGAAGCCATTCAGCACATATTTAAATAGTTGTAAAATTTTTGAAATGTTTAGTGACACAGAGAAAGCTCATCATAAAATGTTTAAGTGGGAAAGAAAGACTGAAACTGTATGTACCCCTATGATTCAAAATCCATTAGAGAAAGAAATTCACCAAAAATTTACAATAAAGTCCTTGGAGATTAAACTATCCTGTATTTGTTTTTTCTTGGTCCAGCTCCAAGTTTGGAAGCTGAAAAGGGAGAAAGCCGAGCACAGAAACAAACTGGTTATTTTGACCAAAACCTCTCTGGGTAATAACAATGTGAGATACGTGAGTTTCTCAGAGGAGTTCTCCAGGGGCCAGGCAACACAGGAAGTGAGGGGTTTGGAGGTGCGAGCTCTGAGTTTCTAATTATAACTACTCATTGGTAGTGATACTTGCTACAAACGAGCAGGCGAGAGCGCTCTCCCATGAACATCTCCATTTAGCGATAACATGGATGGTTTTCCCGCTTGCCAGGCAGTGCTGGCCCAAGACCCCACATGCACTTACTGACTGGCTCACTCATCAATCCATCCAAAGCTGGGTTGGAGATGTCCCCATTTTACGGACAAGGAAACTGAAGCACGGAGAGGTTATGTAACTTGTCTGATATCACAAGAATAAAAACCTAGAACTTTCAATCTTCCCAAAGCTTACATTCTCAAAAAAAAAAAGCTTGTATTCACTGGAATGCAAGATCCACCATGATACACTCAAGACTGCCTTTCATGGAATGAACAAGACAGTGTCTTCTCTGTGTCAAGCCCTCTTTTAATAATCAAGAGCATTTCTCACATTTTTATGACCTTAACAATTTGATTTAAATACAGGTTAAATCTCACTGTAGGGTAATGATTCAACTGGTGATGGTCAAATGCAAGAGCACAAACAGAAATCAAAGGCATCCTGGGTGGCACTGTGCCCTGCCCTTTAGCAAAGATCTCCACTGCCCAGAAACTCACCTAGAGGCTCTCTCTCCCTTCCCTGGTTTAAAGGTCCCGCACCAGCCCTGGTGAGCACAGGCTCCACCACACCCGACCAGGAGACAGGCTCCTCCCTCAGTACAAACGTATCTACCAAGTCCAACTACTTGACCTAAAATCAGACGCCTGAGAGTGGGAGACTTGCCCCGGGGGAGACCACATCCCACCGGCGCCCGCCAGACAGACAGCCCTTTCTAAAACTAGGGGTCAGCTGGGAGGAGGAAGCAGGGCTGTGGCTCAGGCCCTGAGTGCCAGCAGCTCACTTCCTGCGGCCCACGCTGCCCGTTGGTGTCCCGTGGTTCCTCTTCCAAGGACAGGGCCATCTGGATTTCCTATTTTCTTAGTAACCAAAAGAAAAATGCTATCTCACGGCTGCAACACTGCCACTGTCTTCAAGGCACATTAGTGAAAAGTAGGGTCAGGGTGAGCATCCCTAATCCAGAAATCTGAAATCCACAATGTTCCAAAATCTAAAACTTTTTGAGTGATACCACGTGTGAAAAATTCCACACCTGACCCCCGTGATGGGTCTGAGCCAAATTGTAGGTGAACTAAAAATATGGCATAAAGTCATCTTCAGCCTATGTGTAAGGTGTATATGAAACACAAATGAATTTCATGTTTAGAAGTGGGTCCTAGTTCTCAAAACATCTTATTATGTAAGTGTAAATATTCCAAAATTCAGAAAAAGTCACTTCTGGTCCCAAGCATTTCAGGTAAGGATCTTCAGGATGTAGTGCCCTCCTGGCCAGGTGGTTTATTTCAGCCACCAAAGGGCAGGGCTGTCATGGAGAAGCTGGCCTGGCCTCCACCTGCTCTTCTACCCTGTACCCCCATCCCCACACCAGCACCCTTCCCTTGGTCCTCTGGGTCCCTCCCCAAAGCATCACTTGTTCCAAGGAGTCGCTCCCCCTCCGGCTGGTCACAGGTATGCAGGGGTGTTAGACTTCTCATCCCATTGGAGTCGCCTGGTCACGTGACCTGGGTTAGCCAGGGAGATGCAAAGGGGAGTGGCCTTTGCCATCTCTGACTGGGACCCTCAAAGTCATCATAGATTGCTGCCTCTTGCCTCCACCCTGAATGCTGGTGGCTTGCCTCCTCTGGGGGCCAAACCACACCACCCTCAGGGACAGATGGGAGCCAACCCCTCAGCCACATTGCAGGAGATGTTATTGTAAAGAACTCAGCCAGTGGCTCACAAGAGTGAGAAATACACTCACGGCACTGACTGGCTCAGGGTTTACAAAGAAACTCTGCCCAAGAAACAGGGCACTCAAGCACAGATGGTCAAAGCGAGCATTTCCTGTTCGGAGCAGAGGCTGGGGCCACAGAGAGGTTGACCACTGGCTTTCGGGACATCCCCAGTCTCCTTCCCTGGCCTCCACTCTGTTTAGGGAACCCAAAGACAAGCCCAGTTCCAGGCCTGGGCCTTTCCCTTGCTTACTTCTTCCTCAGTCCCTTGCCTTAGCAGCCACCACAGCAATGGGGTCTCAGCTCCTAGACACACTGGACACATTACTCCTCACAGTGCCCCTCAAGAGAGGTACCCTTGGTGTCCCCCTCTCGTAGGCAAGGACATTGAGGATGGGAGAAGTAGTGGATCTTGCCCATGGTCACACAGGTCATAAAGGGCAGAGATGGCACTCGAACAGAATGGCTGACTTCCAGTCTGTGCCACATGCTGATGCTAACTAAGGAGGACAGTAGGAAACAGGAAGGAGCAGAGGGGCAGGAGCCGCTGACAGCACAAAGAAACGAAGTGCCTGCTGCTTTCTGGGTATTGCTTGGGTTTGCCTGGTGACAGACCTAAGGGGAAGCAGGCCTGGGGGGCAGCAAATGAGATAGTGAGAGAGCAAAATAAAACACTGGCAAACTTGTAGGGGACATTTCTGTGTTCCCAGTGAATGTACATGAATCAGGGCCAAAAGAATTTGGGCACTGGTTTGGTTCTGTTTATCTTTTCAGAAAGGTTGAGCATTGTATATTAAAAAAATTTACAATAGGAAATGAGATTCAACCACATGGCCCTAGGAAGAAGACCAGACCTTAGGGAAATAAGCTCTTTCCTTCCTTAATGCCCTGGTTTGTCCCTTGGGTGTGACAAAACTTCTTTACTCCACCAAAAGATCAACTCGTGGCTTTTCTCCCATGCTCCTCTGTGTATATCCTTGTAAAATGCAGCTTTAGTAAGTGTTTGCTTGGTCAGTTCAGCAAGGGACAACACCCCTCCACCCTCGATGGCTGCTCACAGTAGCAGCTGATCACAGTATCTGGCCTCTACCCTCCCCAGGTCTGATCACCTTGGCCTTCAGCAACAATCCTATTAGATCAGTGTAGCCAGAACCTCTCCTTACCCTTAATTTCCTCTAAGTTATTTTCCATCTGCTGACCCCCACCCTGTTCCTTGGCTATAAATTCCTACTTGTTCATGCTGAATTTAAAATTGGCCAGTTCTACACTAAGTTCCCCTGAAGCAATGCTTGTGAATAAAATCTGTTATTACACCTATAGCTACTGTCCAGCTCTAGACAGGCTCCTAATTGGAAATGAAGCCCTGAAACCGGTTAAGACGCCTCTGGGGGTGTGTTGTATTTGGGTGGAGAGACCTAGAAGGGAGGACCCTGAAGGGCTGGGGCAGATCGAGGGAGACAAAGAACAGACCTACAGACAGGCTGTAGGTCCAGCTTTATTTCCCTGGATTTCCTCCAGGAAGCCCTCCAGCGGCCTCGCCTTGCTCAATACTCCCATCTCTGGCTCCTAAAGTAAATTAGCACTTCTCACAATCAGCTACCCCTCAAAGACGGCACTGAAATTCCAGGGCTCACTTAGCTCTTGGGTTCCCAAAGGAGTACAGGTAACTAGTGCCTGGCAGCCTCTCCACTCACTGGCTCCTCTAGCTGCTGGTCATCTCTCAGGGGGATACAAGCACTCCCTGGGTCTGTGAGGCCCAGGGCCACTTGCGGAGAACACCTTGCCCTAGTCTAAAGTAGACACCCCAAAACAACTCCATCCCTTTCTATAGTCATTGAGAACACCACACTTTCTTTCCCCCCTGGACTCCACAGGCAGAGACATGATTTAAGTTGAATATATAAATGTACGGCCTTTTACCCAACCTCACACTCCCAATTACCTTTCTCAGTGAGCAGAGTCCTAGTGGTTCACTAAATCAGGCTCTCTGCTTTTTTTCTGGGTACAGGGTTGGACTACATTTCCCAGGGTCCATTGCAGCCAGGTGTGGTCCAAGGCTGACTTTCAGACAATGGAATATGAGCACAGCGGACAAATTCCTTCTATGCCTGGACAGAAAGACTTACCCACAAGCCTCCTCCACACACTTTTTCCTCCTAGCCTAGTTTCCAACCCGGAGAAACTAGAGGCTGCATGCTGAGAGCCCTTGTCAGCTGAGGTCCCTGAATGATGACGACTCTTGGATGTGAGCAAAAACTGGCTTCCTCTAGGTTTAAGCCAGGGCTCAGTTAGCTCTTGGGTTTCCAAAGGAGTACAGGTAACCAGTGCCTGGCAGCCTCTCCACTCACTGGCTAACTGTCCATGATTCCATGCTCCCCATGGCCTGACTCTCATCTGATGGTCATTCTATACTGTAATTTGATACTGTCCCCTCCCTCTACCTGTGTCGCCAACAGTGGAAAGGTGGCTGGCATAGAGCAGACACTCCGTATGTGTCCAATATATGAATGAGTGAGATGTATTTTGCTCATGCCATGGGCCTGGGTCTCTGTGAAAAGACCATCCTCTAGAAGGAAAGGGAACCTGCTTCTGCTTTTTCTTTCTAAAAAAAAATTAGCCTTTAATTGGATTAATGCAGACACCTTTGGGACCCAGGTGAAATCCTTCCTACAGTGACCTGCACCCCTGTGCCTCCCTCACAGGGGTCCCATTGCATTAACACCTGCCACACTGCACAGCAAATCAGGTCTGTCTGTCCTAGCCTGTGTCCCTCACTCTCCAACCAGCCTGGACCCCAAAGCCAGGAACTCTGCCTTACTCATCTGTACATTTCCTGGTATTGGCACAAGTGTTCCCCAAGAAACAAATGCTTGAGAATACTCACTGGCCCTTCCTCAATTGCTGTCAGTCTGCCACTGACAGGGGTAAGATCCACGCAATACCCTGTATCCCTTTCTAAGGGGAAATGGGCTGGTGCTTGGAATATTCCATGGATTCTTTTGATATACTTTTTGGATTTAATCCCTGGTCTATGCACAAATGGCCCATAAAGGAATGCTGGTTCAAGCAGCTGAGCCCAGCACACTAGAAGGGGCTGCAGCCGGAAGTGTTATCTATCAGGGTTTCACTGTGGATGGGGACCCCTAAACATTTGCCCACCGAGGCCTAGGTCTGCTTCTGGCAGCTCCGTGCACACATCAGAATTTTGCCTTCAAAGTGTCTGCCCATTTGACTCTCACAAAGCTCTGTAATACAAGTGAGGTGGTGATTATTATGTCCATTTCACAGAAAAGTGAGGCTCAGAGTGTCTAAGCGACATGTCCCAGATCATGGTTTGATTGGGTGCCAAGCTGACACTAGGACCTAGGGGGCCAAGCATTCCCTCTTCTTTTCCTCCCTTTTCTCCAGCATTCTTGTGGTGAGCTAATGAGAAGAAATTTCACCGTGGCCATGAAGAGGTGCAGCCAACAAGCTGTTGTGATGAGGGAGAGCGGAAATTAACATTGACTTTTGAGTGATACTCTGAGCTCAGAACAAGACTGGCCTGGGTGCGCCAGCGTCCTCCTTTCTAATTTTAAACACTGCGGTGCGGAGAGGAGAGGCTGTGGTTAGCAGGTGTCACATCTGCTGCTGTGGAGGTCGAGCCAGAACGAGCAGGGCAAGCACTTACTCGACTTCTCTTCTCTGATGGTGTACTCGAACACCTGGGAGGAGCCGTCGTCCGGGGACGGGAAGTGGACGCAGAGCACCAGGCGCTTTCGGCTGCTATCCCGGCGGACCAGGAACAACTGAAACCAGACAGAAAGAGGAGGCTCAGGGAATGGAAGGTGTGGGTGCAGACTAGAAGGTCCACGGTGGGTGGAAGCCCCAGGAGAACTCGGGCTTCAACACCAAGAGACCCAGGTCACCTGGCCCACGTCCAAACTGAGGCTCCTTGAGTCCTGATTTCTCATTTGCCCATTGGGCAAATCAACCAAGTCAGTTTTTCTCAGAGGGTGGTAAAGACTCAGAATCCATGGGGCGGGGGCTGGATGTCCCTGCACTTGCCCCTGAGATTCTCTGCATGTGGGGCTATAGCTGAGACTGACTCGGGTGTCCAGGGACCTGTGCTTAGAAAAGCCCTGGCATACAGAGGTTGTGTGGAAGCCATAACATTCAGATGAATTTTAACTCACTCCCCAGCACACAGCTCTGGGGAAGGCTGTTGGAAAGAATCACAAATATCAGTTAATTTACATTTCTTTCCCCTGCAAAAGTAAAAATAGTTCGTACTTGACACAAAGCTGTGTCTGACAAGAACTGTTACAGTGCTTCACATATATTACCAGGTCCCGTCTTCTCAGTTACCCCACGGTATGGTTTTTCCATCATCTCCATTTTACAGATGAAGAAACTGAGGCACTCTCTGATCCTCACAGGACCTGGTTCCCTCAGGCAGGTACAAGAGCTGAGCCTACAGAACACACTCAGGAAGGGTGGCCTGGCCTGGGCTCCAGGGCTTCAGCCCCCACACACTGGTGCAGACGCTCAGGACCTGTGCTACAAGGCTGCTCTGTGCTCGTGGTGCTGAGGGGCTTCCTCCTGCAGCGGGATCCTCTCCTCTGATTGGACAGTGCCTCTGGGCCCTGTGTGTCGTCACGACACACAAGTGATTTAGTAACTGACCACTGGGGCAGGTCTGAGCTGGAACCAGCACGTCATCCCTGCATCTCCTGCTATGCCAAGGCTTCTGCCCTGTCCCTGGCGGGTCCCCCAGGCAGCGTCCTTCCCATAGCAGTCACCAGGAGGGGACTCTCCACTGCCTGTACAGGCTCCTGGTTTACAATGTCCATTTCAGACCCTCCTGGCTGTGCCCAGATTTGTCCCTGCTTCTCTGTTGACACTTCCGGCAGTCTCCTCGGCCTCCAGGACACGGCTTCCCTGCCACCCTTGCCCCTGCCCTGGAGTCTGAGTCTCCGAGCACCAGGCCAGTCTGCAGGAACAGCAGTGAGGCCCAAATTGCCGAGGGTGCGCCAGGCGCGGGGCCTCTGGGATCCCACAGGGTGAAGACATGGCCCTGAGCATGGGAGGCTCGGGAAGGCCACTTCCCGTTAGGCTCCAGAGTCTCTGTCTTTGTCACCTGTGACTAATCTTTGACTATACTGCTGTGACATTATAATTGTTAGTGCAATATTGTTAATAAACAATAATATCGCTACTGTCAACTCCCAGCAGCTGACACAGATGCCCCCATGCCTGAACAATAGCGCACTAGATCCCGCTCAGTTTTCTCATTAAATCCATGGAGGGTGCTATCATTATCCCCAAGTTTTAGATGGCCAATCAAGGCTTAGAGAGGCAGTGATGGCCTAGATCACTGAGTAGAAAGTGCCTGGGTGCTGTTACTACCTGCTTCGCTTTGCTATTCACTTGAGGTCTTCCTCTGCGTGAGTGTGTGCAGCCTTTGCTCTCTCAGAAGCCCTCCCAGGCTCTACCCCTGTCCCTGTGGGCACTAACCTGAGCATGAACTGACCCCAGGGCACAGCTTCCAGGAAAAGGTCGCTCTGCCTCTTCTCCAGGGGTTCAAGCTGCTGTTGCTCCAGCAATGTGTGGGACACTGTCAGTGTGCGTGTGCAGGTGAGTATGAGTGTATGCGAGTGAGTGTGTGGTAAGCATGGCTGGTCTTCACCCTGATTCCTGGCACAGAGCTCCAACACCCTTCCGCCCCATGTCCCAAGGGCCACAGGAGTCTGTCATACCTATGGAGCCCCTCTTGACCAGACTTGAAACAATGACAGCAGGTGACTCCAGGCCATGGTTCCAAGGGAGGGTTGGCCACAGAAAGGCCACACGGAGATGACAGCCCTGACCTCATGGTGGGGGCAGGACTAGATATGGAGGTTTCTCAATTGTGCCTATGACATGGGACCTCAATAAAAGGTCTGAGCTGGGTGCTCAGGGTCACTTTCTGGTTGGGAACACTCCGCTGGGCAGGGACAGAGAAGTCCCCGGCTTCTTGGGATGTGGGTACCAGCGTTCTGCGCCTACCTGCCTAGATATCACCCCGTGTTCCTCTTCCTTTCAGCTGCTCCTGAGTTCACTCTTGTATAATGAATCTGGAATTGTACTTATGACACTTATGGTGAGTTTATGAGGTGTTCTCTTAGGCTTGAACAGGGGCTTTAGAAACCCCAAATGTGTAGCCACGATGGACAGAAGTGTGGGTAGTCTGGAGGCCCCCTTTGTAGAGGATATCCGAAAGGTAGTCTCCCTTTAGCTGTGATGTCTCTGTGACACCAAGTAGGGGCCAAACTGAATGGCTGCATATCTGGTTGGGACATAAGAATTGGTGCCAGAAAACGCTAGAGAGTGTGAGATAGAAAATGTGAGGTGGAGTGTGTGAATGTGTGTGTGTGACAGTGTATGTGTATGTACATGTGTGAGGGTACAAGTGTTTGAGCAAGTCTGTGAATGTGTGAGTACATGTGGGTGAGTGTGAGTGTGTGTGTGTGCAATGAGTGAATCTGGGGTGCTCCCAGAACCTCGCTGCTGGCTGTGGAAAAGAAGCCAGAGCAGGAGCCAGCCATGCTCTGGAAAGGTCTTGTTGGCCTAAGCAAACTTTGACCTTTGAACCTGAGCTAGGGCGGGCAGTGGGAGGGAGGTGGTGCTCTGTGAACTGAAAGCAAGTCATGGGTTCCTGTCCAGCTGGGACAGTGTGCCCTTTGCACCTACAGTTCACACGTGGGGGACATGTGCCCAGGTCATGGTTAGAAAGTCAGGGGCATGGTCAAGCTGTGCCTGCCCATCCCGGGCACTGCTGAGCTGGCACAGGAAGCAAGGGCAGTGCTTCTCAAATGATGAGTCATGACCCATTAGTGTGAATGCCACCAAAGATTTTCCTTCCAAAATAAAAGAATAAAATAAAATAGAAGACCCTTGATTTTCATAAGAGTGAAATTGTGTGTGTGAAAGAGAGAGAGAGAGAGAGATCCCTGCATGGGGCCACTGTCACAGTGCAACATATACTACACTGTTATCCTACAATGGTTTCTTTCTATTTTGTCCCCGCTCCTAATCCATGGTGAACTGCTAAGTTCTGGTTGCCAGCTTGCACTGGGCCTTCCCTCCATGCACCCTGCAATCATATTGGCTCCCTTTGCTCAGATATGGACTTTGCTTTCACCCCACACTGCTGGAAGGAAAGAGAGAAAGAAGGAAACCCTGGGATGGGCACTTCTCCAACAGACCAAGAAGGATATGATCTCTCTGTCTCTCTCTGATTTTCTCTATCTCTATCTCTGTCTCTCCCTTCTCTCTCCTTTCTTCCTTCCTTCCTTCCTTCCTTCCTTCCTTCCTTCCTTCCTTCCTTCCTTCCTTGTTCCTTTATACTGGGCATTAAACCTAGAGCTTTGCACTGAGCTATATCCCAGCCCTTTTTTAGTTTTTAGAGACAAGGTCTTGCTAAGTGGTTCAGTTGCCCAGGCTGGGCTTGAAGTCCTGCCTCAGCCTTCAAGCATGCTGAGATTCCAGGCATGCACCACCACACCCACCTACCATTTGCATTTCTTCTTAGCTTCCAGATGGTGCCAAGCAGCTAGGTATCAGTTCCGTGACCCTGGATAACTGTGTCCCTAAGGCTGTGTCCTGATCAGTAAATGGGGGTAACAATACCTGATACCACCCAGCAGAAACAAAGCCCAGGACAAGAGGTCACAGGGAGAAGATCACACCTGACAGGATGTGTTCCAAGGACAACTTCCCATTCACCCCTCCACAGCTGAGCCCCATTCTGCCTCGTAGTCTCTGCTCCACCTGGAACCTGGCATTTTTCTACCACGTGGAATTATTGTGAAAAAGAAGCCAGAGATTTCCCTGAGGCAGGAGTTCAAAAGACAAAATTTACAGATCTAGGGCAAGAGGAGGGGCAAGTGCAACACATTAGACAGAAGATAGAGCAGTTCAGTGATGGGCTGGCGCTGCAAGTTGAAATCCTCTGTGCCAAGGTTTGGAATCACTCGCCCCTTGCCCCGCCCGTGGGGCAGGTCCATAGCTATTCCTTTTGGTGGAAGAAGACCCAGGGCATTGGGAGGTCCAATAAACCCAAAGTCACACAGTGGGCTATGCAGAAGCAGGATGCAGACCAGGTGTCAGTCACCACCACACTGTGTAGCCTGTCACTTGACGCTGGCCATCATGACTATGGTATCAACTCAGTGGTATCAACAGGACTGGAAAATCCTCTAGGCTGGACTCCCATCACCTACCCTTGCAGCATGGCCACTGAACTCTTCTCTTCTGCCTGGGCCAAATCATAGGCTCGTCCCTGAAAATGATGGATGATAAGGCAGGCACTGGTCTGGGGGGTGGAGGTGGCTGTGAGTTCCAGGGCCAGGGAGGGAGTCTGGGTACAGCCTGGCTAGAGGCTCCCCTGATATGTGCAGCCCAAGTGGTGGAGGGGGAGGGCAGGGCTGACAGGTACCCACTGTAGGAAGAGCTGGGTCAGTCGTTGGCCTTGGCCAGTTAGAGTTAGAGGGTCAATCTGATGCCCCTCTGAGGAGGTCTGATTGCCGAGTCACTTGCTGCAGCCTCCTCAGAGGCATCCACACACAGCACCTGAAAACACCACCGTGCAGCAGTGACTCCCAGAAAACCTTCTAGATTGTGGCAAATTCCCTGTGTGCAAATTAGCAGTGTTCAAAATAAAGTCAGTGCTGGGCAGGTCATCTTTGTGAGCTGTTTGCATCTTCTCACTCCACTCTCACTGGTGGAGCCTGGCTATATTCAAAGGAGATAGTACCACAAAAATGGTGGTTGCTCAGGACACCCAGGGGACCAACAAGCTGGCTGGGCCACCCAGAGCTCTTTCTCCAGCCCCTTCCCCTCCAGAGAGGGCTCTGTGTGCAAATTCTCCCAGGACCCCTGGTCTTCTTTCTACCATTACAGCCAGCTGCTCACAGATGTGGCATAACACGCATTCCAGCTCCACCACCTACCAGCTGCAAGTCGCCAGCAAGGTTACTGGCACTGCCTCATCTGAACATGAGATGAGCACAGGAATAGTCATCATCCAGCGCTGCTGTGATTACTGCTGCTCATGTATACGGAATGCTTGGCACAGACCTGCACTTCATAATAACAATTTATGGATGACTGTTATTTATCACTTAGCAGTGCTAAAGCATGTACTGAGACATTTAAATGCACAGTCTCATTTGGTAAATAAATAATCAACAGTAAGATTAGTACTGTGTCTTAAGGTAGACTGAAAGGAGAGGAAAAAATGACTCACACATCATTCACCTATGTGGTAGATTAAAAACGACCAGAAAGTTCTTGGCACTCCTCCGCCAAGAGGTGGGAGGGCAGCTTGGGGCTGAGGCTGTCCTGTGAAGAAGCCCGAGCCAGCCTGCTGGAGTCATGTGGCCCAGCTGACAGCTGCACCTACCATGGGACAGGTCAGTGGGGCCATCTCAGACTGTCCACCTGCCAGCAGTCGTTACTTGAAGCTAAATGAATTCTCTTTTGAGCTAGTGCATCAAAGGATCCCAGGACTCTTTCCTTCTAGAAAATACTTGTAGCAGCAGTGCCCAGGGATCCTTCCCAGCCCCTAGAAACTTGTAAGAGAGTTAGTTGGAAGGTAGCATTATGTAGTCCAGGAGGCTGGCACAGCCAGTGTGGGATCCCCTCCCTGGCTACCCTAGCTGGCACAAATTTTGGAGGGATGATGGCATGGATTTGGGAGGGTTGACTGATTCTGCTGTGGGTGGGGTATGGTATGTTTTAGGAGAAAAAGGTGCAGCTACTGCACCCCCTCCCTTGAAATACATAAAAATCGAAAGCAACATATACTATGCGTGCTTTGGTTCTCTCCTCTTTTTGGCCTACACCACCTAGAGTTGTCTGCTTTTCCACTTTTGTTATTTTAGGACTATTTTCCACTTGCATGAGGAAAATTTCCAATCATGCCTATTATGGCAGGAACACAGGCAGCTGGTTCTTTCAAGAGGTCACATCAGGGCCTTCTCTGCCCAGGGAAGTGGACAATCCAGTGGTCAGACCCTACTCTAGACATTTGCAGATGTGAGTGGGCAGACCTGTGATAAAGGTCCTCACAAACACAGTCCTGACCCAGCAAAGCTGGAGACAGTGTGTAGAACTGTGCAAGGGCTGGAAGTAGAAGGAAAGACAATGTCCAATACCTTTATTTTACATATGGGGAAACTGAGGCTCATTCTCCTCATTATTTATAACATAGCCATAGCATGGCACAGAGCGGCATTCTCAATGCTGGCTGCAGATCACAATCACTCAGGGAGCTTGTAAAACACACTAAGGGATGTGGCCCAACCCAAACCAGAGACATAAGCATCACTGAAGCCAGGTCATTGTATTTTTAAAAAGCCTCTGAAGGCCATCAGCTGTGGATTCAAGTCAGGGTTCGTCATTTAGCAGCCACACTGCTCGGGATGGGTCCCTTGCCACACAGAGCCGAGTGTCCTCCTGTGGTGCAGAGATCGAACCCCTGCTCCCTAGGGCTGCTGGAGGGATAAGAGCTGTGCTTAGTGCTCAGTGGCCCTACAACAACCAATGATATCTGTCCCTTGGCCTTGGCCTTGTGAAGGGACAGGAGGAGCTTCACTGAAAGCTAATGCCAGATCAGTAATGGATGACAGTATTGGGCTCACGTGGGCAAAGGGCTCTGAACTACCTATATGCTTGTCCATTCGACATTTCACTGCCCATTAGTCTTACACTTGCCCCCACTGTAAAAGGCAAATTTACAAGAGGGTTCCTTCATTAAAGACCACCTCTTGGACTGGAAGCTAGGACACTCCAGCAGCAATGAGTGCATCCAGCATCCAGACCTCAGTTTCTAATATCATTCTTCAACCAAAGGAGAAAAGGCCAGCTCTGGGATGGGGCAGGAAATAAGGTGAGGTTGTAGCAGGTTGTAGTGCCACAAAGTAAGGAACCGTGCCAACCAGAAAAGATACACGTGTGTAACACACACACATACACACACACTCACATACACACACAAAACAAGATGTTTCCAAGGGACACAGGAGCCAACTGGGACACTGCCAATGGCCAAAGTTGGAATGACTTGTGCAATGAAATAATGAAGTAAATAATGATACACAATGAGACTGTAGTGTAATTCAAGATAGAACGTAAGATTCCAGGATCCCATATTGTCATAAGAAGATGATTAAATCAATACATAGATGGAGGAGAAGAGAAGATCTCTTGTGCAGAATAATTCCAAATACATTATGCATGTAGAACACAACTGTTCCCTTTTCAGGTGTGCTAAGCAGTGACTTCCTTGCAAAGAGGAAAGTATGAAAGGCAGAGGAGAAGAGTAACTTTGAAGTCAAAAAACAAACACTATCTCGCTATGCAATCAAGGTCACCAGGCCTGCAAAGCTGCTTTGCTTTGATATTAGGTAACCTCGACACTTTACCTCTGACACTTTACCTCTGCGCCCGTTCCTTAACCCAGTCTAGCCATTAGACAAATCCCCAGATGTGCTCAACTAGTGCTTCTCAAAACCCTCCAGGTCATCAAAAACAAAGGAAGTCTTAGAAACTGTCTCGAATAAGAGGAGACCAAGGGGATATGATGTGCTATGGTCCTGGATGCGATCCTGGGACAGAAGAAAGATAAGAAAGAAGAAAATCTTCAGTGCAGACTCCTGGTTAACACCAGTGATTGTGCTAAAGTTTGCATACTACTGTCGGGTGTCCGCAGCAGGAGGAATTCAGTGTGGGCACAGGAGACTCTCTGTATCCTCTTTGCAACTTTTTGGTAAAACTGTTCTAAAATAAAAAACAAACAAACAAACCAGTATAATGGCAGAGGAAAGGAAGGTGGCTTTTGATTGCCTCGTTGTTGGATACACAAATCACCATGTTCCCAACGTCTTATCAGAGAAGCAGGCTCGGGGAGATGGTTCTGAGGAAGGAGATGAGGTGTGGTCAAGGTCATGGGTTTTGGAACTGAGGAGGGTGGGCACTGGCTCTGGCCATGAAGCACTGCTTTATCACAGCTGCCAGGGGAACCTGGCAAGTCTCTGAGGGCTCTAGGCATGGGGACCAGCCACGCTGTCTGTATCCTCCAAAGCAATGGAGCCACAGCGATGATAGAATCTCAAACAGGTCTGTGGGAGAGATTTTATGCAGCAAGGCTTTTCTAGCATTCCTGAAGATCACACCATAAACACTCTACTCAACAGCTTTGCGACCCAAGGCAAGTGAGTCAATGTCTCTGTGCCTACATTCTGCACGAGGAGACGGGACACTAAACACCCATCTGATAGAAACCGCTGTAAGGATCTATTAGTTGGTGCAGATAGCCATCTTGGTTTGTGTAAGCAGGTTTATCATGTTCCTACAACAGTGATGAAATAGCCCCACAGCACACTTCTCAGAACTGAAAGACTATAATTGTCATAACCTATGTGCATTGTCCTATATGCTTTCAATCACCACTTATAACGTCCTATGCAATGTAAATGCTGTGCAAATGGTTTTTACATCATATTGTTTAGGGAATAGTCTATACCCATTCAGTATGGTTGGCAGTTTTTCTCCAAACATTTCCCACCCATAGTTGGTTGAATCTATAGAAGGGGATCCCTGGGGGACAGAGGGCTGATTGTATTATATTTCCATTTCTTTCCTGCTCCTTCCTTAGTGGTGGGTGTGCTTTGGCCCAGCTAGGACTGGACTCAGCTCTCAGCTGGGTCTCACTTATCAGCTGTGGGCTTTAGGTAGGTGATTTCACTTCCAGTGGTACTGGCCTTAGTGCCCCCAGCCCTAGGCCTCATCCTCACTGACTCCAGTCCTAAGCAAGCAGCCGGGTTACAGGCTGTTTCTGGTTGGAGTCCTAGGGCGAAGAGGAGGGGCTGGAAAATGAATCCTCACACTCTGCAGCTTTAGCCCAGGAGTGTCAGGAGTCGGTGGATAATACATGGCTCCCGGCCCCTCCTTCCTGCCTGCTCTGATGGGACCACCCTGAGATGCCTGTTCTGTACAGACGCCCTGGCCTCCCCAGCAGGAGTCAGCTCCAGCTGCCGCGGGCCTAACTTGTGTGACAAGTGCACTCACAGCCACCTTCCCTGCTTGTCTCTCTCCTTTCCTGGTGCCTTAAGGTTACCTCCCAAATAAACCACTTGCTCTTAAATCCTTGTCTTGGAGTCTGTCTTGAGGGAAGCCAAACTAAGGCACTCCTCTTAGCCCTGGATTCACTGATTGTAAATGGATACAACAGCAGAACTTACCTCACAGGATTATTGAAAGATGGTGATTGTAAAGTACAGGGCCTTGTATCCAAAAGCATCCCAAAGAACCACAATGGTCATTTTCAGTTGGCTTATTCTAAATGTATTATGTAAGTACGTATGTATGTATGTCTATCATTTATCCATCCATCCATCATTCATTGTCCATCATCCATATCCATCATCCATCCATCATCTATCATCCATTACCCACATCCATCATCTATCCATCATCCATCCACCATCGACTGTCCATCATCCATCATCTATCCATTATCCATTGTCCATCACCTATCTATCAACTATCCATCATCCATTGTCCCATCATCCATCATCTATTGTCCATCCATCCATCATCCATCCATCCATCGTCTATCCATCATCCAACGTCCATCATCCATCCATCCATCCATCTATCCATCCATCATTCAACCATCCATCCATCCATCCATCCATCACTCATCCATCCATCCATGGTCCAATGTCTATCCATCCATCATCCACTGTCCAACCATCCATAATCCATTGTTGTAATGGTGGATACATTGTGTCAACTTGAGAAGTTTAGAAGTTAAGTTTAAGTGACTTAGTAGGGGGCCCGGGTCCTCAGTTTGTAAACATCCTGAGCCTGTGAAAGAGGCGGGCATGGAGATGGTATGAGTGGTACACCCTGCTGGGGACGGTGGTGGCCTGTTCACAATGTAAGAGAGGAAAAGAGGTTTGCTCTCCTTCTTTTTGCTCTTGCAGCTTTTGCTGTCTTCTGCTGCTTTGAACTGTTGACCCTTTGCAGTGCCACCCTGCTTTGGAGCCAGCGGATTGTGGACTGAAGCCTCCACAAACATGAGCTAAATAAACCTTTCCTTCTTTCATTTTAGGTGTCGGGTATTTTGACTCAGCATTGTCTCTCAGCCATGAGAGAAAAGTAATCAAGACAATTGCCATCATCCATTATCCAACATCTTCTCATTCATCATCTATCCATCCATCATTCATCATTCCTTGTTTATCATCCATCCATCCATTGTCCATCACCCATGATTCATCCATCCAGTCATCATCTATGTCTCTTCTCATGTTATAGCATGTTATAGAGGGAATGTTAATGCCCCCATTTAAAAATGACAAAAAGTGAAGCTCAGACAACTTAAGCTGCTAGCCCAGCTCACACAGCCTGACTCCAAAACATCTTCTGACCATCACACTTATGTCTCTTACTTTCATCTATAAAATAAAGGAGTCTGAAGCCATTCTCAGCCTGACACCCTCTGGTTCCCAGCCTCTTGGCTGAGTTTGCAGGGTCAGAGCAGCCATCATGGCTTCTGGACGCCGCTAGTCCTGCCTTTCCAGTCTCACTATCCAGCCAGCCCACCTACCACCCACTCCCCAAAGCAGAAGGCAGTCTTCCCACAGAATCCACCACTGAGCTCAGAAACACTGCGGCTGAAAGCAGATTGAGACAAGAAAAGAGAGCGCACGGGCAGCTGTGTCATGGCAGCTGCTTCCCACAGAGCTCCCAGAGCTCCCTGCTGTGCTGACTCACCCCGGCCACCTCTCGATGTAGGATCCGGCTCGCCTCCGCCTGGTCCAGCCCCAGCTGAAGCCACACGGAGCACGTCTTGATCAGCTTCTCCAGGATACTGATACCCCGGTGAGGAAGGCAGTTCTTGGAGGGGGCTGCCAGATGCAGCCCCATGCCGTCCTCCTCCTCCTCTTCCTCTCCCTCTCCTTTGCCAACATCTGGAACAGGACTGAGAAGAAAAAAATCAAAAGATCAGCCTGTCCTGCAGCTGGCCCAGCCAGGTGTACAAGTGGGGATTAAGTCCAGCTGTGCTTGCGGACTTAGCATTTATGTACCTGGGGGCTTCAGGGACAGGCCAAAGGTCTACACCTTAAGGCTCTTATAATAAGCAGGTGAAGCCAGGCATAGTGTTGAAGGCCTGTAATCTTAACACTTTGGTAGGCTGAGACAAGAAGATCACAAGTTTGAGCACAGTCTGGGCAATTTAGCAAGATCCTGTCTCAAAATAAAAATACTTTTAAAAAGAGTTGGAGATGTAGGTCAGTGCAAAGGTTCTTGGTTCCCAGTCCTTTAATCCATCCATCAATCAACAGACTAACTAAAAAATTAAAAAAATAAAGTCAGTGAGATATACACACAAGCAGCAGGCTATAGACAAAGAGGGAAAATATAACAGGAGCTCAGTGTAACATCAGCAGCTACTCTCAACTCAAACAGGCACAGAAAAGCACAGACGGCATTTGAATAGAGCCCTGAAAAGGGTTTTTAAAATACTTTTAATTGGAGCCAGGTGTGGTGGCATATTCCTGCAATCCCAGCTGTCGGGAGGCTGAGGCAGGAGGATTGTTGTAAGTTTGAGACCAGCCTGGGCTACAAAGTGAGCCCAAGGCCAGTCTGAACTGCATGGTGAGACCCTGCCTCAAAAAGACAAAAAAAAAATTTAATTGAAGAGTAACTTACAGGCAGCAAAATGCACAAAGCTCTGTTGTACAGCAAGTCGTCTTTCTATACATCTACACACATGTAACTACTATCCATATCGAGACCTGCACTGTCCAATGCCATGGCCACTCACAGGTGATCACCTAGCTTTAAGCACAGATGATCCAAAAAGAGATGTGCTATAAAATACAGGATTTTGAAGATTTAGTATGAAGAAAAGAATATTAAAGAGCTCAACATTTTTTTACATTGATTACATGTTGAACTAATATTTTAGATATGTTGAGTAAAGTAAAACATTATCAAAATTTGTTTCTTTTTACTGTAGGGCTACTTTAACTACCATGGGACTTATGTTATACCCAAGGTTCCCATTTGACAGCACTGACGGAGTACATTCTTTCTAGAAGGTTCCTTCATGCCCCCTCCCAGTCAACACTCCCCACACCAGGATGAGGATTTGTTAATACATCAGAGTGGAGCTAGCAGGAAGATCACAGACTCAAGAAATAGTGAAACCGATCTGAGGGCCCAGGGACCCGGCCTCCTGTCCATCACTCTGCCTGGGTGAAGAGAAGTGAGACCCACTCCAACACCCTCATGTCCTCTGCCACAACATACACAGGCTAGTTTTGATTCCAGGAAAGGAGCAGCCACCTCAGTTGGCCCCAGGAGTTGAGTGGGCCGAGAGCTCCGGTGGTGGTCTGCCTGAGAACTAGGTCGCTCGCAGTGCTGTCTGCAGGGCTGCAAACTAATGGGCCAAAACCAGTCATGTACAGGGCCAGGAAGTGGCATGGTGCCTCTCAGTTTGTCCTGTGCTTCTGTAACATTGCTGGGGTAGTGGTGAGCAGGGCTAGGACTCCTTCCGGAAGTGTGCAGGGCCTTGCTGTGAGAAGCCACTTGGGAGAAGGCAGGGAGGGCAAAGTGGGAAGTTCTAGCTTCACTGGGTTTGCAGGGAATGGGCAGCAAGGTGTGGCAGGAGGGGGGACATTTGCTCATCAGGTGAAGCTGCCCAAAGGCTGATGAAGTTCCCTCTTCTGCTCCCCTCCTAGGGGAGCTGCCTCTGGGTCCATAGCCTGCAGGCCACGCAAAACAAAGAGAGCTGTGTCCCTGGGGAAACAAGCATGGGGCAGGAAATGGCAGGAATCGGGAGTTCAAGGCTGTGCATGGGGCAAACAGTTTCATTTGGAGCTCCAGGCTGGTGGCCCAGAAGACACTGTGCTCTTCCAAGTCTCGCCATCTCCTCTCCAAAGGAAGGACACAACTGTCCAGCAAAGAAGCACCCTGGGGCCCACAGGTTCCTCCAGCTCCACTTGAAAACACATTGTTTGTCGTCTGGCACCAAGAAACCTGTTACAACCATCCTGGAACATCTGCGCTGGACTTGGAGATTCCCCTGGGGGGCCAGTCAGGACTCTGCTTTGCAGCATTTCCTCTGCTGCAACCCATGGGATAGGCTTTGGTGACGTCCTTCCTGCTCAGGGCCTCAGTCTCCTCATCCAAGCGGCTCTCAGTAGGCCCTGGGTGTTTCCCACTTTCTCCTGCAGAACCAGGGCCACCATCAGGCAGACTCTAGAGAAGGCGGCAGATGGCCTCTCGTTCACTCATGTCATGAATATTTCTGAGGACTTTCAAGAGGCAGATATTTTTCTAGGCATGGATTAGAGGCACGAACAAAATGGCAAAACAGAAAATGAGAGAGACAGACAGAGACAGAGAGAGAAACAGATAGAGGCAGAGACAGATCCCAAACCTTTATGGCATATACAATCCAGGGGGACAGGACAGGCAGTCCTAGTGAACACATAGCTCAAGTGTGTTCCATGTGGTATGGTAAGAAGAGGTGAGAAGGGCCATTGAAAATTCCAAATCAGGAGACCAGGGACTCCCCCGCCCCCAACCACCACCATTGAGAGACTTTGGACTAAACCCCTGGATGTAGGAATCACGGAAGAGATGTCCAGGTGGAAAGAAGAGCAAATTCCAAAGCCTGGGGTTCCTGCTCTGGAGCGGATGGGTGTGTGACCGGGGGTGGGGGGTAGGGATTGAGGTGGGTAGGGGGGCTGACTCTCAGTCTGTGTGTATGAGAAACTTCCCCAGGGCAGAGGCAAGGGATGGGCCTCTGGCACTGATTCACTGCTGCCCTAGACCAGCCCACGGGCTTTCTGGCCCAGAAGTAGTGAGCTGGTGAGGATCTGCCAGGACCTAACGTGTGTCTGAGAACACACAGAAAGGATTGGCTTCTTGTCCCCGCAGATGCATGTGCATCTGGAGCTCCTGTCCAGATGACCAAGTGGAAACTCTGCTCCAGGCTCCACTGTGAGTCACAGGGACTGTGCCACCTCATTCTCTTGTGATTTTGGCCCTTCCCTGCTCTAAGTGGCTCCTAAAGAATGGCTAATGGTTCTAATGGCTCCTAAAGAATCCAGCCCTGTCCCCTAATATCCAAGGCATTCACTGTCTGGGCTCTTGCTCTTAAAAAGCCTCCACCCAAAGCCGCTGTCCATCACTCCAGCAGAACCTGCACTAGCCCACCTGCCCCCTTTTAGCTGTTCTGTCCACCTCAGTGCCTGTAGGACTCCAGCTCTTCCTCCCAACCCAGAAGCAAAAGTATCAGACCAGGTATAGACAGCGTCAACTAGGAGAGAAAATAGATATACATCCACTGGGCCGTGTCAACATTTAAAACTTCTGCCCATGAGTCTGGGAGAAATATTTGTAAAACATGGCTCTAATAGAGAACCAGCAAATCATTTAAAAAGTAGAGATTCAAAAGATTTGAACAGATGCTTCGAAGAAGAAGACATGCAAAAAGGCTTACGCACACATGAAAATTGCTCAAAATCCTCAGTCGTTAGGTAAATGCAAATTAAAGCCACAATGGGATACCACTCAAATGGCTAAAATTAAAGAGTGACAACGCCACATGTTGGTGAGTGTGGGAAATAATCAGAACTCTCACATCTTGTTGATATAAATGTAAATCAGTACACTTTGCACTTTGCAAATCTGCCCTGGCATATTTTATCAACCTCAACGTGCACTTGCTATATGGCTCCATGGTTCCGCTCCCAGGAGACAGAACCTCATGTCCACAAAAATACTTGGACATAAATGGCCATAGCACTATTACTTACAATAGCTTAAAAGTGGTCCAGGTATCCACCAACAGGAGAAGGAACAGGCAGACTGTGACACTGAGATATTCAGGGATGATCATGGTGGGCTGTGGTCTGACAGGTGACAGGAATGGGATAAAAGGTGCGGCATCTCTGTCTTCATTATCTATCTCCTTTGCTGTCTTTACCCTTGAATCAGATTTTACTCAGCTCTGCATGTGGACATGTTGATCATTTAAAAAAAGTGTTAAGGCCAAGCTTACAGTGCAGCTTTAGCTTGGCCCATCACGGTTGGAACTTATGTGTGTTTCTTCTACACCAGCCTTGTGCTTTTTCAGCAGCTCAAGCACTAAAAGTCCTGCAGCCCTATGACAAGGTCAGAATATTTACATAGATGGCGGCACCGACAGCTGCTGACAGTAGCTCAGCAGTTCCTGAGCAGTTCCCATTGGTGAAGTTCTTTGTACTAAGTATAGTGGTATCTCTCGGTTTACAAACTTAATTCGTTCCACAGTTCTGGAGAAGATGACTGCATTTAGGTTCATGTGGGGAAGACGGCTGCTGTCACTTTCATCACACGATGTGGAATTTGAGAACAGAAGCAAAACTTTGCAGAACTCTTCTGTTGGTGGATCTAAATTGTTTGCAAACAGAAGTGTTTGTGAACTGAGGTATTACCATACAAAGCTGTGATGTTATGTACAGGATGATGCCGCCAGATACATGAAAATCCAACAGCTTCTAGGACAAGTTGACCATGACCACCCACCCAGGGGTCCAAGTCCATCACAAGAAGCAATATCACTTGGAACTATGCCCTGGCAGATGGGAATTACTGGATGTTAGCCTACCCCAGCAAAACAAAACAAAACAAAACCCCTGCTACTCTCTTTGTTCTGGCAGTAGCAGCTTGAGAATTCCCTTGAACAATTGCTGTCCCAATTTGGCTGAAGTTCCCCATAAATCTTTGCCTGTGCAATGATATGTGAGCTTGCAATATTTGACCTTGTCTTGTTTCTACCATCTCCAGGTCAAAAGATCTCATTAACCGGTACCAATACATCAGCATGAAGAACACTCAGCAGTACAGGTGTGATACACCTGACCACGTGGATGAAATTCAAAAACACTATGCTGAATGAAAGAAGCTGGATGCAAAAAAGTTCCCATCATTTGAATCAAATGACATAAAGTTCAAATGATACACTGAGAAATGTACACTTACTTTTATCTTATGTAAATTTTACACCAATCTGATAAAAAGAACCACAACTAAACATTGAACTCTAGTTAATGATGTGTATACTAACATATTCAGAGTCTATAACTTTCTTACAAATGCATACAAGTAACATGCATTCATGGATGAATAAGGATATACCTTTAAAAAAAGCAAATATGGAAAACATGTGGTGGGTTTATGGGCATTCACTGTAAAATTCTTACAACTCTGCTGTGTGTTTAACATTTTTTACAGAGGACTGCTGGGGATATAGCTCTTCCCAAGCTTTAAGCTCTATTTAGATGAAGCTTGCCTGCTGTACTAGAAGCTCTAGGTTTAAATCCAGGTGTGTGCTATCTGGTTAGTATACTTTATCTCCCAGTGTAATCACTTATTTAAAAAAAAGGTCAAGAGTTGTCAAGCTGTCTTTGCTTAATAGAGTTAGTATGAAACTTCAATAAGATGTCTGTTAGGTGCCTAGCATAGTGCCTGGCATGTAATATTGTTTTTGTTTTATACATGGTCTCATTATGTGGTTCAACCTGGCCTTGAATTTACCGTATAGCACAGACTAGCCTCAAGCTCTCAGCAATCCTCTTGCCTCACTCAGCCTCCCAAGTGCTGGGATTACAGGCCTGCAGCACAACTAGCCTAGCATGTAATTTTGTGAGTGTTAGCTATTGTTTCTCTCCAACTTTCTAGTTGGAATTCTCTTCCTGCTACAATCCCCCCACACTGCAGCCTTGATTTTAGCACTTGCCACATTGGACTGGAGGGACAGGGTACTCGTCTGTGTCAGCTGCCTTGTGCTCCAGGCAGCATCAGGCTCTAGTGGTGACCCACAAGTTCAAGTGCCTGGGAAACACAAGCCCTGAGTGAACACAGATAACATTGCCAAGAAAACCCAACTTTCTTGGCAGAGTAACAAACCACTGGGAGGATCTCTTTCACGCCTGAGGCCAGTGTGATGAAAAGACAAATAAGGTCAGGCTTATCCTAGACACCTGCAGGGATGTGCATCACAGTCAGCAGCCTCAGCTGCCCAGACTGATGACAGACACCAAAGCCTCCCAAGCTACTGCTTTCCAGGCCACCGAGGCTCTGCAGATCCCCCTGGACCCTGGGGCTCCATAGACACTAGCTCAGGACATGAGTTGTGGGTCAGCAGAGTAAGGATCTCAGTGCTGAGAGGACCCAAAGGAGGTCAATGGCTGCAGCCCCTGCCTTCTAGAAGATAGACAAGGAGCAGCTAAGGCTGATGAGGTCCGTCATTTGTTGACTGCCAGAGACTTTGCCACCCAGAGCCCCTCCCCCCCGACCAAGTACCAGCTTTATGAGGTACCTGCAAAGGCAGCAAGAGGACCTCAGGGGCATGAACAATGCAAAATAATGAGCCCCCGGAGCTTAGAGCAGTTCCGCTGCAGAGACTTCCGTCCTTGACAGGCTTGAGCTGTCTGAGTCAGGTCCAGAGCCCAAGTTCTGATCGACCCCAGTGGTCCCCCATCCTGTAGGGTCCATGGACACCCCTCCAGGTACATGTGGTCAAGATGCTGGTAAAATCATACTCTGGCCCAGACTCATATAGCGTTCTTGGGAATTTTCTAAGCAGCTCCCAAAGAGTGAGTGGGTTCTCTGCACAACGCCTAGGTCTGTCACCAGCCTATTAAACTTGGGCAGGAAGAAGAGGAAAGCTCTGCTCGGCTACTGGTCCCGGGCCTGGCCCAAGTGGGGGATCAGAGCAGTGCAGGCCATGGCCTGGATGGGGGTGCTGTCTGGAAGGAAGGTTTGAAATTTTCCAGCTGAAGCGTGTGCCTGCTCTGGGCCATCCATGCCAGCCCCAGGAAAGCTGCCCATGGCCTCACTAGGAGGAGAACCGAGGCTACTGTACAGATTTGGGATCTGCAGACAGGCTGTCACCACCCTACCCACCACCCTGACCAAAGGCAGGACAGTATTCAGCCTTAGCATGACATGGACAGAGCAGCTGGTTCCTCCTCTCAGAGGGGACACAGGCTAGTGGCCACAGGGGATGCCCCATCGCTCTGGATAGGATTCCATGTGTTATGAAAAGCTGAGGAGCAAAGCACTCTGGCAACACCAACCTTGACTGTTTCATTTACATAGCGTCCACAGCACACAGTGTCCACTGAGGGCCCGTTCTCCCCGGGAGATGGGTCACCTTCATACCTATCATAGTGATTTGTCACTCCCCCAGAAGATATGTCCAAAGTCAACTCCCAGACCCTGTGACTTGGATGGGGGATTTCTGTAGATGTAATAAAGTTAAGGATGCTGAGATGAATTCAGCTGGGGTTGTGGTGGGTCCTAGAGCCAATGAGAGGTGTCTTCATTAAAAAAAAAAAAGGAAAGACACAGACTGTCCACGTGAAGGTAGAGGCAGAAGTTAGGGTTACAATGCTCCATGCTCGGAATATCCAGGGCTGAGGAAGCAGCCAGGAGCGAGGAATGGAACCAGTCTCCATCAGAGGCTCCAGGAGGAGCCCCCCCAGTGACCCCTTCACTTGGACTTTTGCAATTCTGGCATTCAGACCTGTGAGGAAGTGAGTCTGCACTGTTCCAAGATGTTGTCAACTTGCTACCGCAGCCCTCAGAAATAAGTACAGCTGCCCTAAACCTGATAATCCCCTGGGAAGTCAAGGAGAGTGAGGGACTGAGAAGTTACAGAACTCACTCCAGGTCACCCATCCAATAAGTGGTGGAGCTGAGACTCAAACCTAGGCAACTTCGCTCCAAAATCTGTTTCTAACCATTGCACTAAAACATTTCAATATTTCTAAACTTTTAAATTCAGAGATGGTTTTCTTTAAAGTTCCCATAATTATGCATTCTTGCAGTATCTGGCAAAGAAAGTTCAGTCATTTTTTTCATCCCATGTGGAAACACATGCAAACACACACACAGAGGCATATAAATGTCCACTGAAATGACTTTCAGAAGGTGATGTGAGCCATCATTAAAGAGAGCTTTACATTTTTATAATAGCCAAGCATCTTCACAGTTTTCTCATCTGTATGATGGAGCTGGTAATAATATATGGCCCATGTGAACACTTCAAATTACTCTAGCTGGGGTAACTATAAATGTGGTCACCCTTGTTTTTCTCCCTCAGACACCTATGCTTTGGGGACACCCACTTGGTTCCACCGAGCGCACTTCTCTCCCAAACAAGCCCTGCTCACACCCGCTCAGTTGCTACGGCAGCAACACAGGAAATGGCTCAAGGCTGGTGAGAACCATGGCTCAGCCCCCTAAAAACCACTGCAGCACCAAGAGGGAGGCACCTCGAGAAAATAGCTGTGTCTGCTAGAATGACAATCCTTCACATTTAAAAGAGGTGAGATGCTGGACACAGGGAAATGATGACGGCCACCAAGGTTGCAGCACTGACCCAGGAGGGGTAGGGGGGAAACGCCTGTGTCCATCTGTAACAGGATGGGTCGTAAGTTCCGAGGCAGCCAGACTTTGGCAAGGTTACGAGGCATAAACCAGTTCTACAGTCACATCACAAAACCCTGTTTATTGTGCAGATGTTAATTCCCTGATTCCCATCCTTGTGCTGCGGTTGAGAGAATGTCCCTGGGTTTGAGAACGATCTGCTAAAGGAGAAAGGCAATAAGGGGATCCTGCAATGTCCTCTGCCATTGTTCAAAAAAAAGGGAAATGGAGAAAGAAAGAGTGAAAACAAACCAGTGTGACATGCTGTTAGCAACTGCTGACTCAGGTGAAGAGCTACACACAGGAATTCAATGTTCTAGTCCTGTAACTTTCCTGGGAATCTCATCTTATCAAAAAGAGAATGTTAAAAGAAAGAGTCCTGAAAGCAAACAAACACAAAACCATAATGCTCGGAGCAATAAGCAAATGACAGAAGGAATGAAAACACACAAAGTCTAAAAATAAACACAAGAGCTCTCTGTCTTGTTTGCGGTGTGGGGTGACGGCTACCCCGGGGCCAAGAAGCAAAGTGGGGTGGAGGAAGGGTGTAAAGGAAGCTCTATCCAGTCTTGCAAGATTTATTTATTGCTAAGGGAAATACGGCAAAATGGTAGGATCCAATGAAACTGCACAGGAATTGCTGCTTTTCTGCAGCTTGCTCTATGCTTTGAAATATGATTTAAAAAGAAGCAAATACATGCACACACACATACACACACACCTTTCCCCTCGTCACCAGCTGAGAGATGACGGTGCCTGGGCCCCGAGCCTATTCTTCTGCCAGCACAATTCCCCCGCGATGTTCCCCCTGTCTGTCTGTCTTGGCATTTAAAAGTCAGTTCTTGGGCCCACAGGTCCCTGCTAGCAGGTAATCAAGATAAGCCCACCCTTAGATGGATCTACCCAGCTTCTCAGAGACTAGGCCCCAGGGGACTTAGGGAAATTCTCAGCTACCACGAGGCCATCAGGGCAGAAGCCAGAGAAGTTCGCTGGGGACCTTCTGTGCTATGGCAGCTGCAGGACTTGGGCCAAAGGGCAGCTGAACGCTTTGTACCCTGAAATTCCTCATCCCTGACAGAGATGCAACAGAAAGCGTGCACTGTGGGCTGCAGGTATTTTGGGGCAAGGCCAGCTCCTCTTCCAAGGCCTCAGCATGATGATCAAATGTAGGCTTTGCCCGGGCAGGCCCTGGGATTCCAGTGAGCCACGCTAGCCCCAGCTAGCCCTGTGAGCCTAGGGGTCCTCCTGCACAACAGGGAGACTAGTGGGGAACAATTGAAGAGCTCACAGCTGAGCCAGAACAAGTGGCAACTCCCAAACAAGGGCGAGGCTGGAGACAGCTCTAGGAGAAAGCCAGGCTGAAGTGACAATGGGGATGAGAAGGGAAGGAAGTGCTATAGGATGGAGGTGGACTGGTAAGGTCTGGGGGTCGGCAAGCACCCAGACAGACCTCTGGCAGTACTTAGCAGTGGTGTGCTGATAGAGCACCTGCCTGCGACAGTCAATCAGAAGCAAAAGCTCCTCAGGCTGTAAATACTGCTGATTCCTAAGATAGCAATACTCACACTGCTGCTGAAGTCAAGTTCCCAATGGCTTTATAACCAACGTAAAAATCTTCTGAATACTTAACAACAGGCCTCTGTGAGCCGCCAAGTACAGCCCCACACAGGAAAGGCTCCCCTGCCCCCAGCTCAGCAGCTCCCCCAGCACTTCCCTCCCATCAGCTGAGCAGTTGTGTCTGAAGACCTTTAAGGCAATGCTTCTGCTCCCTGCTGAGCAACTCACTCTGGGAAGCAGTTCTCAGTTTCTATGTGCTGCAGTCTTACATGACAGCGCTTTTCCTACAGTATTTTATAGGCCATGAAGACATGCACCTATAAAGCCCCTCGCCTTGACTTGTATATCTGCGTGCATCTAGGTTGAATAGCTCCACTCTCCCACCCAGCTGCCTCGGTCTCATTCATCCCCTGCTTACCCAGGATGGTCCCTGAGCTCCCTGTTGACAGGCACTGTCTCCAGGAATTTGTAGACCGAATGGTTTCTTTTCAGTAGCACTTAAAATGTCTAATTCAGGGATTTTTAATATAGCCACTGAATTGTACCACCACCACCACCACAATCAATCCTAGAATGTTTTCGTCACCCCCAAAAGAAATTTATTTCTGGCAGTCACTCCCTACTTCCTCCCAACTACCCCTCTCCCCTCCTTCCCCACACTCTGGACCCTGGCAAGAACTCAGCTGCTTTCTGTAGATTTGTTAATTCTGGCTATTTCTCATACTGCAACCACACACTATATGGTCCTTGGTTTCTTTGGCATAACAAGTCCGAGCTTTACTCATGTCAAAGTAGCCTGCAGCATTTATTGGTATTTCTTTATCAACGTTTCTTTCCTCTTTACTGACCAATGTTCCATGCCACCTTTTACTTATGCATTCAATAGCCGATGACCATTTGTGCTGTTCCACTTTGGAGACACTACAAATATGTGCAAGTTTTTGGATGGGACACGTTATCTGTTCTCTTAGTTATATACCTAGGAGTGACACTGCTAGATCATAATTCTGTGGTTAGCATTTTGAGGGACTGCCTGGCTGTTTTCCAAAGTGTCTGTGCTACTTTACATTCCCACTAGCAGTGCGTGAGGGTTCTAAATTCTCCACAAGCTTTCCAGCACTTGTCACTGTCTGTCTTTTTGGCTACAGCCATCCTACTAGGGTATCTTCATTTCTGGTTACCTGTATATCTTCTCTAGAGAAATGTTATTCATATCCTTTGCCTACTACATGTTTATTCCTGAGTTCTAAATTCATTGTATGTTTGAATACAAGCTACTTATCAGATACACAATTTGCAGACATTTTTTCTCATTTTGTGGTTATTTTGCTTTCCTGAGAGTGCCCTTTGACACTAGACAAATTCTAATTTGTATATTTCCCTCTGGTTGCTTACACTTTTGTGTCATAACCAAGAAAACATTACCTAATCTGAGGTCATGAAAATTTGCTTCTATTTTCTTCTGAAAATTTTCTTCTGAAAGTTTTCTTCTGAAAGTTTCACAGTTTTAGCTCTCGCATATGGGTCTTTGTTCCATTCTGCATTTTTATGTATGGGTGAGGCAAAGGTTCACCTTCCTTCGTTTTCATGTGGACATCAAGTTGTTCTAGCACCATTTGTTGAAAGATTATTTTTTTAGTGAATTATCTTGTCAACCTTATCAGAATCAGTTGGTCATAAATTATGCAGTGGTTTTTGTTTGCAGTAGTCCTGAAGATTAGACCTAGGGGTGCTCTATCACTCAGCTATATCCAGTTGCTTTTTTAACATTTTATTTTGAATTAGAGTCTCATTATATTGCCAGACTGGCCTTGAACCTGTGATTCTCCTGCCTTTGCCTCCTGAGTAGCTGGGATTTCAAGTGTCTGCCGCAGCACCCAGATTACGATGTAATTTCGAGTACTTTGCTCTTAATGTTTTATTTTTCTGACTATCTGAGTATTCTCTGTCTTTCTACCTCTAAAGTATGGAGCCTCAAAACAGGGAAATGATCAACCCCACAGGTATGCCCTGAGCACCATATAAAGGCACTTAACCATCATTTCCCTCAAGTAGACAGCATTTTATTCCTACTAACAAGAACCTAAGACAGCATCAGTTTTTCTGCAGCCACCTAATACTTTGGGAAATTGTGGAAAATTAATTTGGATTCTGAGAGTTGGGATCACAGTTTGGGAATGAAGTAAGATAACAAGGTTTTATGAGATAAGCAGTACAATAACAAATACTGTACTAACAGGATGATAGGTGTGATATAAAGGAAATGGCCCTGAGCTTGGTTGGAGCTGGATCACAGTCTGGTTCTGCTGCTCACCATGTGACTTTGGGTAATTCACTTCCCTGCTCTGAGCTCAATGGTGTCATCAATAAAATAAGATTGGACTAGATCTGGGATGGCTTGTAGAACATAATTCCACATGAACTCCAGTTTCTTGGCAGCAACTGCCAAATTGCAAGCTTTATGGAGAGAAAATGTAGGGTCTGCTAGTGATGTCTGCCGCCAGGGGCTCCACAGTGGAATCTGCTAGTAATGTCTGCCAGGGACTCTGCATGGGACAGCAGCAGCAGCTGTGCCTTGTATTTACTGAACCTGGGTCAGGCCAAGGACTAAAGCTCCTTCCAGCACTCTGAATTCCATGACTTTGTGACTCAGATGACCCTTGACCAGGGGCCGCCTGAAGCCTGCAGGCTTTTCCTCCAAGCTGCTGGCCCTGGCCCAGCACACAGCCTAGTGCGGGAAGGCAGCCAGGCTTATTTCTCTGCGGCTTCCTCTGACCAGCTTGTCTTCCCAGATGTGTGTGAGGCTAAGTCTCAGCTGCCACCTCCTTCCTGGCACATATAAGACCCAAATCACAGCACAGGCTAACCACGGAGGTCCCATGGGGATGGAAGAGAAGCCACAGATTTCAGAATCTCATACTCAACAAATGCGTCAGACCACTGCAGGGGGCAAAGAATGCTACCTTACCCGGTCCTGGCATTTCCCACAGGAGAGTGCAGAAAACCCAAAGGCCTAGTAGGGTGAGGTGGAGCCCAGGGTCACCTTAGGGTCCTGACCCTCCACAGATCAGTGCAGGAAGAGACCCACTCTGTGGTCCTCCCCCAACCTCAGAGGGGAAGTCAGCTTGAGGGGGACTTCCAGGCTGTGGAAGTGCCAAGAGCAGGCCAGGGCACTTCCATTCACACATCACAGCCCACATCGAGGGGTCTGACAGGTCGAAGGCCTCCCAACTTTCTATACCTGTATGCTGCAAGCCATCTCCTGCTCAGAGTGTGTGCTGGGTATTGCTCACCTCCCACGCCAGCCTCTGGACTTCGCAGGGGCTCCGCTGACCCCTCTGGTCCCTGTCTGTCCACATGGACCCCACCTGGACCTTGCTGGGGCCTGCAGAAGCACTGGTTCCAGTGATGGCCACTTCTGGTGCCTGATTCCCCTACACCAGGCCTGCCTCCTGCTCTGTCCTGGATGTTCTGAGGTTTGTCATGGTTCAGAGCACCTCTGTCTCACCTTTAGCCCAACTTGCTCCATCTTTGTCTTGGGCTCTGCTCAAGAGTCCTGGACACTTGCAGTCTCCTAAGTTCTACTTCCTTCTAGAGCCTCCTATGGCTCACAGGTCCCAGCCCCTTGCTGCCACACCAGATCAGACTCAGCCTGCTCTGCTGACCATCACACCCTATCAGTCCCAGACAGGCACTCCTCTCCAGACCCAGATCACAGAAGATGGCACCAGTTCTGTTCCCAATGCTGTGTGCAGTCGGGTCTTTAGTATGACAAGGGCTGTGTTGCCTACTGGTTAGGCCCAGGCTTGAAAGTCAGTCAGCCTGCTTAGACTCTCAGCTTAGTGGCTTTGCAGGTGACTGCATTTCTCCTCACATCAATTTGCTTACATTTAAAATGGGAAAAGGCATCTAAGCCTTACTAGGTCACGTGGCTGTTATAAAGTGCTCAGGACAGTGCTTGGTGCACAGCAGAACTGAGTGACGAATCGTCGGTCCATTCATCACCTAAGTACAGATCCAGCATTGACTGCAGGCAGACACCATCCCAGACTGATTATAATAACTAATTAGAGTAATAGCCACCCCCAGTGACTGATATCCTGATCCCTCTGCCAGAGAGCCCCAGAGATGTCTCTGAATATGCAGATGATGACAAGGCAGGATTTGGGAGACCCGTGTTCCAATGGGACTGAAGCTGGGGGCCTCTGTGGCACAGGAACGAGGACACCAAGGGCAACAGGCAGGCCCAGTGCACATCTGTCACACATGAATTTTGGGATGAACTGAGCTCACCTCTGCAGGGACAGACAGGAGAGGAGGGAGGTTGGGGACAGTCAGGAGGGAGGCTCTTCTCTTGTACTCTTTTTGTGGCTTTTAAATTTGAACCACATAACTAACTGCTTCAGAAAGTGGCAAGAATGATGGGATCAAATGCAAACAACTCAAAAAAATTAATGCAAACAACTCAAAACTCTGAAAAAGGAAAGTTATCCTTAAAACGATCTCATACAAGTGATGATCAAAATATACCAGGAAGGAAGGGACAAGAAATAAAACAATAAAAGGGGAAAAAATAGAAACAAAGCTTTTGTAAATAAGGAGGGGAAAAAGGTTAAAAGGAGAGGAGGGGTAGAGAGGAGCTAAAGATGGCAGACTGATAAGCAGCAGGATACGGAGCCTTCCTGAGAGACACAGCTCAGATGCCGGAATAAAACATCCTGGAGAGGTCTGGACAGAGGGAGATGGATTCTCTCCACCCAGGAAGAAACTGAAGGGAAAAGAGCTAGTCAAACATGAAGTCCCGGGGCTACCATTAGAGAAGCTAAGATCAGCGGTTGAGGCGCTCTCGCCGAGCTGCCTGAATTCATGCCACTGAGACTGGCCTGAGCCACCCCGTGCGAGGAGCTGAGGTGCCCCACGTGCAACTCACCGGGAGCCGCAGTGAAATCGCGCTGCAGCTGCACTGAAGTCAGAGGTCGGGGAGCCCAGCGGAGAACGGAGCCAGAGAGGGACTGGCATTGACCCATGGTGAGTGCTGGGAATAAGACCGTCCCATGGGAAAGGGGCGACCAACTGGATGACATGTTGGAATCAAGAAGGATGGGCCTGAACTAGGAACGGCAGTGACTTCAGTTGGTTGCTCCCCTCCCAGAGCATATTGGTGGGATCTGCTTGGCCTGGGGCACACCCCTGACCAGGACCCAATAAGTCGTCCCAAACTGATTCCCTATGTGCAACACGCATTAACGCAGTGAAGGCCCCCGAAGGTTGACTGGCTCAGAGGGGAGGGACCACCCCTGCTTGCACTTCAGTGACTAACAGCAAACTGGAGAGGGCAGAAACCCCTAGCCAGCATGCTTCAGAGGAGCTGTAACCAACCAACAGGGAAAGGGGCTGGGAACTCCACTGTACACTGTATGGAAGGAACCAAAAACATGACAAAAGAAAGAAATAAGAAAGAGCCCCCAGCCCCCAACCCTGAGAATATTGATCCAAGAGAGGTAAATACAAAAGAGATTGAAGACAGCAAACAAGTAATATTAAACACAGCATCAGCGGACATAAAGAGATATCTTTGGGACCTCATAGATGAGTTCAAAACTGAAATATTAATTAAAGTTTAGCAAGATATAAGTAGATTAATAAAAGAAATGCTAAACACCTCTTAAGAAGACATAGACAGAATGGAGGAACACACAAAAAGGAGAGAAATGTTCGATGAAGAATATAAAGAAAACCTAGAATACATGAAGCAGATTCAAAGAGATTACCAGGAAATTAAAAACTCCACTGAAAGCTGGAAAAACTGCTTGAAAGAAACTAAGGATAGACTATCAAAACTTGAAGACAGGTTTGCAATGTGTGATCATGAAAGGAAAGATCTCTTAAAAATAACAAGGAAACAGGCAGTAACAATACAAAGGCTAGAAGATGACAAGAGAATCTATAACCTATGAATAAAAAACATGAGTGAAGAAGCAGGAGTCAAAACAAAGGAATTACAAAGGCTATTCACAGAAATAATTAAGGAAAACTTTCCAAGCATAGGAAAAGGAAATGATATTCAGATGTATGAGGCATATAGAACTCCAGCGACCTACAACTAAAACAGAGCTACACCCAGACATATAATAATCAAGATCCCAGAAATTCAATATAAGAACAGAATATTACAAGCTGTCAGAGAAAAGAAACAGATCACCTATAAAGGAAAACCCATCAAAATCACAGCAGACTTCTCAACACAGACCATCAAATCAAGAAGAGTTTGGAGCGAAGTATTCCAAGCCCTGAAAGAAAATAACCTCCAGCCCAGATTGGTGTACCCTGCAAAACTGTCTCTAGAAATTAATGGAGAAACAAGAGACTTCCATGACAAAGAGGAACTGGGGGAATTTGTGACCACCAATCCAACCCTACAGAAAAATACTGAAGGACATTCTAGAGAGAGAGAGGAAAAAAAAATACAAGGATTTCAGGAACAGTGGTAGAGAGACCTCAATGAATGGGTCAGACAGTAGAATGAAGGAGAAAAGAAGACAAGCAATGGCAGAAAAATAGTATAGCAAAATGAGGCAGAGAAGTGAAGGTTGGCTATAATCTCTAACATAGATGGCCTTGATACACTTAAAAAAAACACACACACATGCAGAACAGATCAGGAGGTAGGGTCCACCGAGATGCTCAAATATAATGAACCTGAAAAAGGGTTAATGGACCAAAAATCAAATATGAGAAAACAATGCTCTGTGTGACAGGGAACCAGAGAGAAATAAGAGCAACTTGACCAGCACCTGCAGATAGATTGGAAAGACAGACTTATGTGCAGTAGAGAACTACTCAGCTATAACGAAGGAAAACCTTGAGGCTTTTGTAGGTAAAGGAATACAACTCGAGATCAAGTCCAGGAGTGAGAAGGTTCAGAACCACTTAAATAAATAGCAAGTTGCCCCCCCCCTAATCTAAAAACTGAGGGGTTTGGTGGGACCCAAAATGCACAGCACCCTGTGGGAGTGAAAGGGGAGGTATAGTCTAAAAAAAGAAGGCAGAGGACATTGTTAATAGGTTATCAGGATTTAAAACCCACATTACTCACACTGCTCTGTTTAGATGGATTATATTCTTTTCCAGTTTGTCTGCTTGTACTAGATTTGAGGGCACTGACAGCTATCCTGAAAATAGCAGGATATAGTACAGTAATCATCCTTAATTTCCTATTAACTTAATCTGAAGCCCTGTATAGCTTACACTGTTTTATCACGACTGATCTTAATTGAATCTGGTATGTTAGATTGCTGCTTTGTATTGACAGATTATATCAAATCTGTTATGATTGATAGTATCAAGTCTGAGACTGTAGACAACTACACTGACGATGACAAGATTCACTAGGATACCCACTCTGGTTTGATTATTACCTGCTTTTGAAGTTTTATACTGTCTACAATGTTTTGATTTTATTAATATTGTTACATACTGCTATACTGAATTGTACTATGCCTGATGATATGGACAATTCTATTGAAGATAACAAGAGACAACACAGTAACCATTGTAGATCACCTTGTACTGTGGTTTTATATGACTTTTTCATTTCATGTTTTTTTTATAAGAATTTGTTTCATTTTGTCTTGCTATATTTTGTTTTTCCTTCTAATACAGAAAAGAGAGAAATACATATAGAGACTCATGCATGCATAGAACCTATAAACAGTTTATGAGAACTGACTATATAACTCATGATGAAATGAACAATTACTTTGAAGAAAAAGAGACACTAAAGTACCCAGTGCTGATTCTGTAGCATCATGAAGTGAAATCCAGCAATACTATTACTCTTCGTTCAGAGTAATTTTAGTCTGTTTTGTTTTGTTTAAGTTCAACACACATGAAGGTATGGACAGCTGTTTTGAAGAGAATGAGAGACACTATGACAGCCATTCTTGGCTTCCCTATTGTCTGGTCTTGAAGACCTAAAATGCCTTCCTCATCCTGTTCAGATCAGTTCTATACTATGCTGTTTCATGTGAATTCCCTGTATGTGACGATATGGACAACTATTTGGAAGAAAACAAGAGTCAATATGATAGTGAAGATCTTATTGTCTTGCTTTGAAATTTATGTCTCTTACATTGCTTTCTGGTGTTCTGTTTTGTTGTGTTTAATTTTACCTTCTTTAAAATAAAAAAAATTTTTAAAAAGGAGAGGAGGGGAATGAGAAAAAAAGAAGAAGCAAGATATATCATGTGCAGGTACAAATTCCCTATGATGCATGTGATCATTATCTAAATGTACCCATAAAATTTAAAATCTATATATAATGAGTATTGAAATTTTAAATAATTTATTACAGTAAAAGACACATTACCATGGATTCCCCTCGGGATGAAATGCATGCCTTTGCTCCAAATACAGCCCCTCATTCTTGCCTCTTTCTCAGTTGTGATGTCTAGAAATAGGAAACAGAACTGGCGAAGGACAACCCTCGCTCTGGGCTCCGTCCAGTCCCTAGTTCTGCGTTCCAGTGTTTGGCACATCTATAAATGTGTGTTCAGGCCCAGCACAGAACAGCGGGTCAAGAAAAAAATAATAATTGAGTGGGTGGGAAATACTAGTGGGAAACTGGAGACGTTAGACCTCTGTTGCCCTACAGAGAAAGCAGTTTCAGAGTTCAGCTTGAGGCAGGCACTGATATAATACACAGCCATTAAAAATGTTCCCGAAAGCACACTTACACACACCCAGCAAGGGCACTAATTAGTACAGATTTCACTAGGGGCTACTTAGTTAACTTCTGACACAACTGCAAACACACACACACCCTATGACCCAGCGCAAACTTATCTTTACAAATATGGCTATATGTACGCAAAAGGAATCATGGACAATGTACTCCTTGGATTCACTGGAAACAACCTAAATGTCCATCGATAAGGGACCAGGTAAACAGATGGAAGACCGTGCGACTCCAAGAAAGAAAGGAAGCTCTCTGTGTACTGACATGGCAGGAGTTCCATGGTATGTGGTTAAGGGCAAAAGCCAAGTACAGAACAGTATGCATACTATGCTCTCTGTTGGGAAAAAAAAAGAATAACTGTATTTTCATAGAAAGCTCTGGAGGAAGACACAGGAAATTAGTAGTGTGGCAGGGCTGTGAGTGAACACAGTGATGGAGGTGAAAATATTATTTTTCCTAGATATATTTTTCCTTATATATTTTTATTTTGAATTCTACAAACATATTACCTACTCAGAACTAAATTAACAATATTTCCAATTTACTGTTTACCATTTGCCATACATTGTTCTAAGTGCCTTCATGTGGTAACTATGTTAATCCTTTAAAAGAATACTAGCCCAGTATGGTAGTGCAAGCCTGTAATCCTGGCCACTCACAAGGCTGAGGCAGGAGTATTGCAAGTTCAAGGCCAGCCCGGGCAATTGAAAGAGACCCTGTCTCAAAACAAAATTAAAAAGAGTTGGGCATGTAGCTCAGTGTCAAAGCACTTGCCTAGTGTGAGTGAGGCCCTGGTTTCAATTCCCGGTACTGTTAAAAAAGGAAAAGGAACTCTGTAAGGTAAA
>PVJX010007575.1:0-60552 GCA_004027295.1 Dolichotis patagonum
ACCATTTAAAAGCCTAGGTGTCTGTTTTATGGAGATCCCCACTGCTGTGTGATTCTAGAGTAACAAAAGCAAATTTGAGGGAAGTGATAGTGACTCAGCCTTAAGTAGGTTTTAAACTACTGACCCCAAGAATAATGTCTACACTTGGGTAAAATTCTGGATGTAGCTCTGCACATCCTGAGGGAAAGTCATCAGCCCAGAGTGGCCTGGTGGAAAGGCTGAGCTCCTGCCTTGCTGGGCCATAGTCAGATCTCCTCATCAGTCTGCTTTTCACGACTTGTGAATCCTTCAGCCATTGAAGATGTGCTAGTCTGGACAATCCGACAAAATAATGAGTGCTTTTCATTACATCCAATAAACACCTTCCATGATACACATGTATGAAAGAAAGTTAGAATTCCCAGGAGGAAAGCAGAAATCAATGAATGCTGCCCAAAAACCTTAGTATTTCAGCTGAGTGACATGGTGTAGAATACTCAGATTTCCTGCATTAGAGCCCCTTTTATCTTCACACAGATCTAAGCAGGGTCTCTCAGGTTTATTTTGTTTTCGTTAGTGGTGGGATTGTTTTTCATGGACTTATGCATCTCAGGAAGTTTAAAGAATGATAACCATGAGCCCGCTACAACTTGCATGCTCTCATGCAAAGAGCTTGATTTTTCTCTGTAGCTCTAACTCAGCAGCCTATGTTCTACACACAGTCCAAAGTGACCAGCTGTCCTAGGCCTGATGACACTGTGTACCCACCCTGGCTGCATAGCCACTTCAGCCAACATCTGCCCTTAAACTGCTTTCATCTAATTACAGGAAATAGACACAGAAAATTCACACATCAGGAGTGGCTTCCCTCTGTGTCAGGAACAAATCTTGTATAAATATTTGAAGAAACAGTTGCTTTGAATTTAAGCATGGCCTAACACCAGCTCTTCCATCCTCATCAGGATAAGGATGAATTCCATGTCAGGACCAGTTTTGGGAGTGAATTTATAGGAATCTCAAAACTGCCCCAGTGCTTCAAGCCTGTTTCACACCTAGAATGCATGATAACAATTTTCTAGATATAAGGATGAGGACATAGTCAAATTCATTCAGAAAGTTTATTAAAATAGGATTGTTACAATGAACATTTATGGATGTCATCTATGTGCAACATAATTTATTGGTTGTTTAAAAAGAATTAGTGTCTTTGATCCTCAAGAGAGTTCCCAAGAGTTAAAATATTATTAGTTTTCAATAAGAATTATAAGGAAAGAATGACACAATATAGAACTCATATTTATAATAGAGCTGAATGATCTTTCAGTTAAGATTTCTGCCTGACATTCTCATTTACTTCCTACCCTTGTTGACTTTGGCTGTTTCCCTACTCTTTCTTCCAGAATATAGTGTTTTCCTTCCCCAATGAACATCTATACTTATCTATAAAAAGTCTTTTTCATTCATATTAAAGTTAGCTTGAGATAAACATTCTTATTCTCACAGCTAGCTTCTTTCAGTCACTCTAGGTAAGCAGCACACAACATACACATGCACAGGCCTCATTCGATCAAGAGAAACAAGCTTGTCAGACACAGCTGAATCTAGAGTTTGTGATTGGATCCTTGCTTAGTGCTGGGACTGGTCATGTAAGCTAAATAAACCTTCCTTTCTTTCATTTTTCCTATAGAATATTTTGTTTCAGCAACAAGAAAAAATAATAAACACAGAATCTGGTACCATGAGTGGGGCCACTGCTGTGACTATCTGATCATGCTGTTAAGGAACCTTTGGAAGTGGCTTGTGAGAAGAGTTTAGAAAAGTTCATAGATGTTGTCCGAAAGAGAAGATCTGGAACTCCTTAGGCTGTTCTGTATGGGAGACTCTTGTCAGATCTCAGAAGGTCAGAAGGCTGGTAGAAATCCTGCTGGTAAAGACCAAGCTCTGAAGTTTTCTGCTGGGAAGAAGGAATTCATTGGCTAGTGCCCTTTTCCTTCCTTCCTATCCCCTTTCCCCATCATGATTTCTCTTATCTTTTGAACAGTTTCTTCCCAATTCACAATATCTCTTATATATTTTGGATCTTATTTATTGTTTAGTTTCTCACACTAATGAGACAATATGATGTTTACACATGTGGGTCTGATTTATTTCACTTATGAGCATGGCCTCAAGTTGCATTCATTTACCTACGAAAGTGTCCAGTTTATCATTCTCTATGGCTGAATAGTACCTCATTTTATTTTAAAAAACACATCTTTTTTACCCACACTTTGGTTGGACATTTGGGTATTTGGGTTGTTTCTAAGATTGTGCTAGTACAAATTGTGTTGCTGTAAACATAGGTGTATATATATAGCTGTGGTATGATGCTTTTAATTCTTCTGTGAAAATACCCAGAAGGGGAATAGCTGGGTCAAATGTGAACTCTGATCATAGTTTTTAAGGAATCATAATACTGATGTCCACAATGGTTGTACCAGTCTACACTCCCACCAGCAGTTGAGAAGATTTCCTTTTTCCCCATAGCTGCACCCGAATTTGTTATTGGTAGATTTCTTGATGATAGTCATTCTTTATGGAGTGAGACTGGAATTTCAGTGTTGTTTTGATTTGTATCTCTCAAATTACCAATGATATTGAATATTTTTTTCATACTTTTTGCTCTTTGTATTTTTGTTTTCATCTGAGAAGTGTGTGTTCATCTCAGATGTCCATTTTTGCATTGGATCTTTGAATTTGTGAGGACCTGAGTTTTTCAATTCTTTATATATTATAGATATAAGTCCTTTGCCTAAGGTACAACTAGCTATAGTATTTTCACATTCTATGGGTTTTCTTTTCATTCTGTTGGTGATTTGTTGTGCAAAAGCTTTTTAATAAGATGAGATTCCTCATGTTTAAAAGCATGTTAAAATAAATGTGCTCTGATTGTGAAATTTAATTCTGCTAAGAAACTGCTTCTCCTCAGAGGAAATTTCTTACCTTGCAGGTGGCTAAGATTCTAACTGGGTTGACATCACTGTGCCTTGAGGTTTGAGTGGCCCCTTTTTGTTCATCTGAAGTGGTGTTTTCATTTTGCATTGAAATTTGCTGCCCTCTACAGGCATCTTTCCCTGTGGTAATGGTTCCTCTGCCTCCAATACCAGCTGTCTGCAAACACTTTCATCCTTTCCCTGGGAGACCATGCAGTCTTCTCCAGGTCCTGAATGTAGACAGACAATTTGGATGAGTGATCTTGACAGGAGAATGAAGGGACTAGAGAGCATAAGGACCAGAGCCAAAGGCTGTCTCTCAGTAGATTCTCTCTTTGATCAGTTCTTCACTCGGGAGCACTGTCCATTGCTGATGGAACTAAAACCACCAAGGGCCTGGTAAGTGTCTCCCTGTGGAGGTTCTGAGGACTGTAGTGGAAGAGGGCTTACCCAGTCACCTAAGTAAACATGTCTGAGCTCTGTAATATTCCATATGGAATGTACTGTTGCATGGAGCCTAGCTGAACAAGGTTGATCTTGGAGAAGCTGGGTCCTCCTTGATCTTTAGAGCCAGGAAAGTTCCCCAAGAAGATTTCCAGACTCAGCTAAGCTGAGATGAATGTCATTTTCTAACTACTCAAACACAGAAAGGCCACAAGATTATGGATTTTTGATAGTCTTTCCCTCGTCTGCTTTTCAGATCCAAGGAAACTTGAGAATAAAATCCTTCAGTGCTACTGAGGCAGAGTTTGGAGTTTGTGCACTACATTTTGAAATCATATGTCTGTCTCCATCTATCTCAGTGCCATGTGCTGATAGCTATTCTCTGTGCATTATTACAACAATGAGTGTTTCTTCTTATGATGATGATAACTTGTAGATATATTTATCATCTGAATTGCTCTTTGTGAATTCCCATCATGAACTTGATGAGGGGCCATGGAATTTATTGTTGCTGAACGAACTCCAGAAATGACAGGTCAGGATACTGTGTCCCTTACTAGGAGCACTGAACAGGGAATCAAGTTTTAAAAGTCTATTCTACTGTTAGTGCCCTGTTGTGAGATTATTTAGTAGAAATTTCTGCAAGAATTTAAGTTCTCCCAGCAGCACTCACTTCATGATGCTAATGGCTCTTTGAAGGGGAACCTTCAAAGCAGTAGGTTCTGGAGCTCCATAGTCTGCAGGGGTCCTGAGCATATAGCGGGGCTGACATGAGAGAGAATTTTCTTCCTGATATGAACTGATCTGTGCTGAGTAGGGGAGACCTGAAGGGACAGTGGCAGGCCTTCCGTTAAAGACACCAGAGGACTCAAAGCTAAAGGAAACTAGAGCCAGAAAACCTACAGGAAAGTGAGTTATTTTCCATGGGCCCACTCCTTGTCCTAGCTGAGAGATTTGAGAAAATGAGCAGCAGAGTAAAATATTGTTACCTTTTTGGGGATATATTAATGACTATTAATTTGAAGAGACCTCCCTGATTGATCACTGTAAAGAAGAGAGTGTTAGAATCAACATAAAAGAACCAGTTCTGTATGCAAAATTCTACGCAATTCCCTATTTCCTATCTTTCCCCCTTTCCACCACCTTCCTAATGTCCTCCATGAGAAGTGAGTGCTTCCTCCTGTTTCACAACATTTTAGAATTTCATTTTGTCTTTCTACAGTGGATTTTGGTTGTTACTTTGCTCTTCCTTGTACTGGCAGCCTGCATTCTTTTGTCTCTCTATGTATTTGGTGCAAGGTGGCCTGTGCTGTTAACAAGGCAAGTTCTGTGGGCATAATGGGATATCTCTCTCTCTCTCTCTCTCTCTCTCTCTCTCTCTCTCTCTCTCTTTCTCTCTCCTCTTTGTGTCAATATACACTACCTTTTCCCCTACTAGACTAAATTAGGAAAAGAAAAAGAAAGAAAAGTTGATAGTTATATGAATTTCCCTTACTTCCAAGGACCTATAACAGATGGAAATGGTCGGGAATAAAGTTGCCACTTCAGTTCAAGAAACTATCACAGACCCTGCAGTGAGCAGTTTGCTCCTGATCCCTGGAAATGCTCCTGGCATAGGTGAGGACTCCTAAGGCAAGCAGTGTTAGGACAAGGATGGGAACTGACCCTTTAGGCTCATGATGATGAAAGAATCTGGCCAGTGAGAGTGCACTGAAGGTCTACTGAAAGAAGATACAAACAAAAGAAATGTGTATCATTGGTGCATTGCAGGGTTGGTCCAGAGAAATTTTACATTGTTCGAGTGACTCTTACCACTTATATACACTTAATAATATCTTTATTTCTTGTTCCAGGTGTTTAGCTCAGCAACACAAGCACTTGCCTGGCAAGTGGACAGTCATGAGTTTGACCCTAGGTACCAAAATAATAATAATAGCAATAATGATAATAATAATAATAATAATAATATCTTCATTTATTAAGGCACTTCCATTCCATCTTCAGAATTTTAGATACATACACCTGATCATTCTTTTACTTCTTAAATAGTGACTTTCCTATTGAAAATATTCCCTAGTTTAGATAGACATCATGTCCCTGAATCTCAGTGGATCCTGTAATTAAGAATTTATTTCACTGTTAACTAATGACTTCTTTTAAAAAGAAAAGCACTCTAAAAGAACATATTTCTCCAAGACCAAGGAAGATATGAGAAATTCAATAACCTGCTTTACAAACACCAAGGCAGTGAAATCTTGTAGAAGGATATCTTCTCCCTCTTGTCTCAGTACCTGAGAATCACTGCCCTTCCTCTGGCACGCTGTGTCACAGGTGATAATCTGGTGATACGCATTTTGGAACCCATCATATTTTCTCAGGTTTACCTGGAGGAAAGCAGAGAAGATCTCAAGTACTCAGAACTCATAAGGCCTTGATTGGACCACTGTCTGACGGTGATCCAATACTCACCCAGACTATTTGTACAAATAATTTTTACTTCAGTGAATCATCAACCAGGAAAAGGAGAGAACATTTTCTAGTAAAGGGTAATGGGTTACAGTAGTGCCTGTGTGAGAGCTAGGAATTTAAAGTTTTCTAGAAATTGTCCTAGATCATAAATGAAAAGAAACCCATTAATATACAGAATATGAAAACCTAGTATTTTCTGGCCACCATAAAACGAGGATCATATACACATTGATTGTATGCATATGCATTGAAACACGTGGGGAGAAGGGCAGATATGCAAGATTCCTGTCTGAGAATCCCATTTGATTGTAACCCTGAGTTCATGTACTGATGTAACTATCTCATTCATCACAGATAATGGGATCTGAATTTGCAGCACTAATGCTTCAGAATGACTAAATAAGTACTGGTAAGAATATGGTCAAGACATTCAGAGTAACTCAAAGAAATTCAACTAAAAACATAGGCAATTAGAGGAAAGGAGGCTCATGTATCCTGAAACCAAAATCAATTGGGAATCAGAAATTCAAGTCAAACAAAAAATAGACACAGGATGTAATAAAATGCCTATCCAGCCCATAGATTGGGGGTGGGTCTCCCTACCATAGGCAGAACAGGACTGCCATGTGAGGAAGTTGAGAAGAAAAGGAAAAGAAAATGGATAGACAAAAACAGTGTGGCTAAATGAAGCCACACAAGATAGACTTGAAATATGAGGTCCTCTGCCTCTTTTGCCTTCCTCTATCCAGAGGACGCTGGCTGGCAGCAGATTCCACTGGCGCACACAGGAGTGAGTGAACTGCTCCCTCCACAATGGCTGCCAACTTTATTCCCTTTACTTCTTTCTCTTGGTTTCTTTTTTTTTTCTTTCTCTTTTCTTCTCTTTGCTTTCATGCACCAGAATGCTAACTGGAACCTCCAGGGGTAAGATTAAAAACGGCAAGGGCCCTTAGTGAATGGAACAGCTTGACCCCTCCTACTCTACATGCCTGTGGCTAGAAGGACATGGGGGCTTAAACAGCCTTGCACTGTGGGCGTGGGCATCCAGGAGCTGTCTCCATACCAGGGGCAGGAGCAGAAAGTCACCCCATGTCACCCCACCCCATCCTACCTGACAAGAGGTCACTGACTACAGCAGAGGTGGGTGGCAGTGGTGGTGGAGCTACTGGAGGGAGCATAGTGTGGAGCAGCATGACACCTCCCGCCTTGCTATCACTAGCTCCAGGGACTCAGGACTTAAGCAGTGCTGCACTGTGCATAGCAAAACCCGGGAGGTTAGCACTCCCCTCTTGGGAGAGGAGATAGAATTGGGACTGAGCAGCCTTGGACATGCAGGAGCGAAGGATCAGTCTAGATCGCAGCACTTGTTATGGTTGATACATTGTGTCAACATGAGGTTTAGAAGTTTAACCTAGAGACTCAACAGGAAGCCGGGGTTCTTACTTTGTAAACGTTCTCATACTGTGCAAGAGGAGGGTAGGGAGAATTTGTAGTGCTACACCTGCCCTGGAAGCAGGGTGTGCTTTGGCCCTGTGTACAATATAAGGGAGGAGAAGATCCTTGTTATCCTTCCCTTTTGCTCTGGCTGCTGCCTTAAAGTGTTGCCCTGGTGCCAGGCCACCCTGCCTTGGAGCCAGCTGATTATAGACTGAAACCTCCATAAACTGTAAACTAAATATACCTTTCCTTCCTTCATTTGGGGTGCTGGTTGTTTTTTTCCAGCAATAAGAGAAAAGTAACCAAGACAGCACCCAACCCCACCCTGCAACAAGTGACCTGAGAGGGGAGAGACTTGCCAGTGGAAGAGGAACACAGGAGACTCTGCAAGGACCTGGAAGAGCCAACGACACATGGGACTGGGAGGAGCCCTCTGTCTCTGAGGGCAGGACAGAAACGGGAGACACAGAGAGAAACAGAGTAAGGGGTGGGCGGGCCAGCAAGGAACATACAGAAAGCACTGACTGAAGACTCTGGCCACAGAATCCCATATCTAGAGGCCAAGATCAGTTCACCACAAAGTCTATTGCAGGCTCTGCAGGGCAGCTCAGTAGTTTTGGGCTCTCTGTAGACGCCAGAGGAATTTTATTTGTGCTCTAGAGGAATTTTATTTTCCCTGTATTTGTATTTTTTATTCTTATTTTTTGCTGGTTTGTTTTGTTTTCCTCCTCCTTCTTTTTTATTTTTTTGCTTTTTAATAAACTTTGACCATATATTTTTCTCATCTTTTTATCTTCTTTTTCCCCTTTCTTAATTTTCTCTCCTGATTTATGCATATTTTCATATGAATGAATATTCTCTATAGAATTTATGCCTAGCTTCTGCAATAATCTTTTGCTTACTCCTTCCTTTTTTCCCTTCTGCTCTGTTCTTTGGTTTCTGAAAGCTTATGAGATCATTCTTTGTCATCCAGCCTTGCTTCTACTATATTTCTCTTACTTTATCTCTGTTTTACCTGCCATTCCTCTTAAATTTCCCCACAAGAGGGTAAAACCACTCTATCACAGGGAACCCCTTCACTCACAAGCTCCCAATTTATGCTGGGTTCTGTCATGTAATTTTACATCCTGCTTTTACAATTAAAGATACCAACTTAATAGTTGCCGCAGTTTGTCCATTTCTAAATGTACTTCATACTATCACTATTGCTAATTATAGTACTTTAGCTAGAAGGTCATTGCTGTTGTAATCAGTTGTTCTTTGTACAACAACACTGAGAAGGTCTAGGGTAATGACCATCCCCATAATCCAGTACCAAAGGACTGATGACTAAGCCAAATAGATATGAACATTTCAGCATTAATAAATTAGGAAGATAGGAACTTGGGACAGACACAAAATCCAAGAACCTCCTACACCTAGAAGATGTCCCTGTAGAACAGACATCTCCTAGGATGGCCTTGAGAGTAGTGATAAAGCTATCTACTATAAAAACTTGCAAGAATCAACACAGAAAATTAACTAAAAATCTTAAAATAGAAAATAAGACACAGAAACAAAATGCAACTCCAGACCACCAGCCCATCCTGATCAAGTCTGGAGGACAATAAGATAGAAGAAAATGAAATCCAGACACCTGAATTTCTGAAATTATAGAAATAGAAATAAAGAAACTAATCCATGTGATTGTAGAGAAAATCAGATCAGAAATAGTCTCTCAGTTTAAAAAGACATGACAGCTATATTGAAGGGCTTTGCTCAGTAAGTCTAGATTACACCCAAATAAAACATAGAGGAACATGGGGAAATGATAGAAACCATGAATGTTCAACATAGAAAAGAAATATAATGTATGAAATAGATTGAAACAAATATCCATGAAATTAAAAATTCTATTGAAAGTTTGCAAAACTGCATAAATGAAAGTGAAAATAGACTATAAATCCTAGAAGGCAGCATCAAGGCTAGACATCCTGAAAAGAAAGATGTATTAAAAATAACATTGTGAAAATGAAAGGGAAAGAAAGAGCTCAAAAGGAAACAACAACTGGAATAGGAGAAAGGAGAAAAGAAACAAGAAAAATTATTATATGCATATAGATAGATATGTCTGTGTGTGTATTTACAAGATAGATAACTATACTACTGGTATCTGTAAGTTCATCAAAAATAGTTTGTTTTTTCATTGTTTGATCATTTTTCATGCATAAATCTTGTAATCTGAACAACTACTTTTAAGATAACGACATGCAATATATTAACTAGTGTTTATTTCCTACTATTTTTAAAATTCTGTATTGTTTTTATTACTTTATTTTGATGTTTTGTTTGTAAAATAAAAAATATAAAAGGACCAGGGAAAGCACAATTCAATGACTGCAACATTATGCAAAGAAGAACAGTGTAAGTTTGATTGACACATGAAAAAGCAGGAGTCAGAACAAATGACATAATATGAATGTTTACAGAAGTAATGGCAAAAACTTCTCAGGCACGGAAAAAGAACTTGGCATACAGTTAAATGAGGCATGTAGAGCTCCAATTAGCCATGATTAAAATAAATCTATACCGAAGTGTATAATAATCAACATTCATGGAATTTTCTAGAAGAGCTGAACATTAAAAGCTGTCACAGAAAAAGAAACAGATCACCTAAAAAGGAAACACATCGGAGTCACAGACTTCTCAACACAGTCTCTCAAGTCCAGAAGAGCTTGGAGTGATGTATTTCAAGACCTGAAAGAAAAAAAAAATTGCAACCCAGATTTATGTACCCTGCAAAACTAGCTTTAGTGGATCACCTAATATTGTACCTTGAGATGGGGAAACAGACCAACTCTGCCTCTTCTGTTGGCCTCCAGCCCCTTGGGAAGCTGTACCACCTCTAATTGTTTGGCTCTTGATTTTAACATTAGTAATCCCCTCGTGGGTCAGAGTTACTCACAAGGAAGCACCAAGTGTGTGACCTTAAGGATCTTCCTCCCTTGGATTAAGTTACTTAGCAAAATACAACAAAGGCAGCCAAAATATAAAATTTTTTTAGAAGATTATTGTAGTGCTGGGGAAATGGGACCTGAATTTAGAACAGACCTAAATTAAACATCTTACACTTGGCTCTGTTACTAAGTTGCGTGGTCATGGATCAGTTAATTTGTTTATTCTTTTACCCCTTCTGAGGAAATAGTGCAATGATATAAAGCCCTCCAAATGCATTTCTGGTCTCCACAATGCTATGAATATTCACAGTGGCTCCCATCAGTAGTAGATCTAAAGCATATTCAGTTTATTGCTTGAGGGATCCATGTATGGTGCCAGAGGCTGTTATAAGTCATGATCTATGATACCTCTGTGACAGAGGACCCAGTTTGACCCTATGCACCCTGTGATCTTTTCTGACATGGTCATTTATAAAATAACAAGCTTGGAGAAATGAAACACAGAACATCAAAAAGGGGAATAACAGTGCATTAAAAATGAAAATTTTAAATTTTTACATTTTTTACATGTAAAAATTTTAAATTTTTACATACAGATTTCAATAGCCATGGGATTTGAAAATCAAAAGTAACAAATAAGAAACTTTATTGACCACCAAATTTGGGCATTTAGGTGGTCACTGACCTACCCTTGCCTCCATCCTGTAAAGAAAAAAATTTTTTCTCAAATTCCTCTACAAGTACACTTATTTAAGGGTGCACCTAACCCACCACAAACTACAGCATCACCTGGGGTCACCAGAAGTGGACTTGTTTTTCTCATTCCATCCCTTGTTTCTAGAACCAGTGAATGAAAATCCATCAAACCACAAGCTCAGAAAGGTGAGCCCCTGTGCCCATCTCCCTCCACCTGCAGATTCTCAGGCTCTGGGGAAAAGTTGTGGGATCTGTGTCCACATAGAGTCACCACCCCTTGCTCTACCCTTCAGTTACACTCTGTGGGTTCTTTGGTAGTTACTGTGAATATAAAGGCATGGTGAGAGCTTTCTGAGAATCAAGATTAGTGAGTTCTCACTGATGTTAGAAGTGTTAGTGTTGTGTTGTTGGTGTGTTCCTCTTATAGGTTTATATCTATTATGAAATTTGCTGAGAAAGTAAAATTATGAATGGGAAATTGTGAGGCTTTTGGTTATATATTTAAAGGGCAATATATTTATTGGAAATATAACAGAAGGAAACAAATACTTTAACACTCATGTTAAAATAATATCTATATTTCCTAAATTAACATAGAGAACAAATGCTATAAAATTGCTGTATTATTGGCTGAACTTCAGCCAGGCAAATGGGAAATCTGAATTCTTATTTGACTTTTGCAGGTGTTGCTCAACAGAGAAACTGAAAAAGTTGAACAGGTTGATGTTAATAGAAGAGAGGTTTCACATAAAAAAAACATGCATTAGGAAACAGTGGTACTGTAATATATAAATTTAGCATAGAGTGGAAAATAAAGACATTCAATTAGAAAGAAATGTATAGATATCTGTATTTAGAAAACACACATATAATATATATATATACTAAGATACAAAACTCAGTTATAAAACTTAAATATATAGAAATATATATTGAATTAGAAACATACATGTATAGACATATATGATTGCATTTTAATCATCAATGTCCAAGAAAACACAATGTTCAACTTTATTCTGACATAATTAAAGTAAAACTTTCTCAAAAAGAACTTATCCTGTTTCTGCAGTGTAATTTCCCACAACTCAATCTCCATTTACAACCACTTTAGCCCATTAATGTAATTTATCTTGCAAGTAGCTTACAATAATATATTAGCATATTCCTTTTACATGTTAATTTATATCTTACCCTAAATTATTCAATGTTTCCCCACATCCATACAATATCTGTCTCATCATAGTCAATTACATATATGTGTTGAATGAAATAATGAATTCCTATAGGAAACACATATATATGTATATATTATTATACATATTATATATTTATATATATTAACATATATTTTGTATAGATATAGATTAAATCTTTTAAGGCAGAATGTAGGGCAGTAAGAGGACTAATTGATAACCTAAATTATGCCAACTTATTACCATAGGACTGTGAGCCAGATGTTGTCAATTTTTCCTGACTAGAAATGTGAAGCACAGAGAAATTTGTATCTTGTCCATGGCTACAATAGCAGTAAGTTAGAGCTATGTGATTTTCAGAATGAAAACCTGATCTCTGGATAAGTGACTAGAATACACACTTTCTTTGCATTCCTGTATTTTCTCACTTCAACACTTAGTTCATTTCCACCTGTAGTGCATCTAGACATGAAGTAGGCACATAAATGTATTTCTCCAATGTTATGTAATTTGTTTTCATTTTGCCGGTAAAAAACAGTAAAAATAATGAATATTTAGTGAATATCATGTGTTTAAGGACTTATCAGAAGGGAAAAGTATGAGAGAGAGAGAGGTAGAAATTAAATGCATGAGGGGACTCAGATCCACATGTTGATACCCTCAGTGGCTTGTGCTCTTCAATCACACTCTGTACAGGAGAAAGAAGGGAAAAAAGGAAAACGTCATCAACTTGAACATGTCAAATGAAGAAAGTCCTGTCTCTGAAAGTGTATAAAAGACACAGGTGAAACAAGGAGGAGGACCACTATTGTATGGGAATAAATATACCACCTGCATGAAGTGCTCATCTTGGGAACAAGATTTGGCCATTTGTTGTTGAAGTTTCTGCATCACTTTCTCCCAGCAGAAGCCCATGAGGAGAAAGGAAAAATGTCCAACTATTGATAGCAAAATAAGACTGAGGGTTTATTTATTTAGTATATGATATTCTGCTAGGAAGTGAGTAAAATGAGAATGTGATCCTGAATGTATCCACCCACTTAGAAACCCAAATGAGAGTTAGATGGTGGTGGTTTCCCAGAGGGGAACCTGCATTAACCTCGGTATACTTTCTGGAGTGTTCTTCTCTGGTTTTCCTGATGTCATCAGAATTCCTCCAAAGGGTACAGGAGATGCTGTTTCTGTCCTGTGAGAATTTGATGGCGGATCATCACAACATGCAAAATTAATTATGATGCAGTAGATGAGTGAACAGATAGTGCCAGAGTTTCCATTTCTTACTGCACATTCTCTCCCTCTTTCTTTCTGAATTCAAACTCCATGCCAATGTGGTGATCTCCTTCAGGTCTGCCCTTGTTCAGTGCAGATAAGAAGTGTATTTAGAGACAGACCTTGGCCTGTGATGCTGAGCTGCTGCTGAACATTGCAGTGGATCAGTCTATTTGTGCATGACTGTGCCTGAAGAGTGAGTTGACCAAGGTGTCCTAGAAAATGCATAGATCACTTTCCTCACTATGTTGTTCATTATCTCAAAATCATGGTTTTCTGACCCTGAATAAAGCAAATCAAGAACCACTCTGGTCTGCACTGGTAAAAGTCATCATGAAAGGAAGGAAAAGCCCTCCACAGACTCTTTGTGTTTTTCTTTGTGGCCAAAATTTCCTCCATTTTTTTTCTAGAGAATACAAATTACATTAGCTTAGTATCATGTTAGGACTTCAATATGTTTAATTTATAGGATATTAAATCTCAATATGATCACATGCTGAACACTTAGGAATTTGTATTCAACTCAGAAAAGCATCACAAGTCATGGGAGAGTTTCTCATGTTAAGTTATTTCTTGATTTGCTGAACTTATACTACTCAGTTGATAAATTCAAAATCCCTAGTATAATGTTAGCAGAATCATATACATATTAACCACAGATGTAACTTCCTCAATTATAGCCATTGTTTTCTAGAGTAAGACTGTACTTTTCCAGTGGACCCTATTTAGAATCAGCGCCTGATATGAGAGGCTGCTCCTGCCTCCAGCACCTGTAACAATGTGACTCAGTCTCCTAATTAGATGACAGCATTGTCTGGGCAATGTCATCTCATTTCAATAGAGAAGGAGACACTGACAACATAGAGGAGACAATTTATGGGATCATGTGTCTCTTTCTCCCGCATGACTATTGTTTATTTTAGCTCTCAGATTCCACTTTTTGTGTGTCAGAACACAACCTTCAGAACCTGGTTGGATTACACACTCAGTGCTCTCTGCATCTCTGCTACAACATCTTAGACATGGCTTAAGTCATAATCTCTGTGAGAAGCAGAATTGCTGACAGGGAACTGGGCTCTGTTTTGAGTGTGTGTCCAGGAGACACATTAGACAGAGTGATTCTGAGTGGGCACTAACTCTGTGCTGCAGCCCTGTTCAGTTTTCCATGCCTTGAGGATAAATAAGTCACCAGCTAAATCTCCACCAAGTGGATTCTACTGTTATGAGAATATCACAACAGAATTAAAGTTTGATTACTGTGTTTAATGATGAACTGCCTGGTGTGGGTTTCAATTTGAAATACACAGAATCTGAAAAAAGGTGGTGTACATGCATCACTGTGGTTTATGGTAGGATGCAGAGTTGTTTAGCTCTGCAGAGAAACAGATGATAATCTCTTTAAGATAAAAAGTAACTCTGAAGTTCCTGGAATAATAAAATTGACACAGACTCAGATTTAGAAATTTATTATAATTTAGGGGTTTATAAAAAGAAATGGAAATGTGAAATAAAAAATGATCCATGTTTAATTTCCAGTATAGCTAGAAATACAAATCAGAAAACCAAAAAAAAAATCAGAGTCTTAATAACCAGGAATTATACACAATGATGATAATGGATACTGACAAAATGTTACATCCAACTCTACTTTAGAAACATACCTTTTATCCTTATGTCTTCTCTTAACTAAAGATATTATACTCCACTTGTATTGAAAACTCTCTAGCATAATTTGTAGTGATGTATTTCTGTCAAATATGCTCATGTATTATGATATTCTCCATTTAATATATTAATATACTCAAAAGTTCTACAAAAAGTGTTGGTACTTTTCCCTCCTAGACTAAATACATATCTTTATCTCAATTTGTACTATTTATGCTGTAATAACCACATATTAGAAATAATGATTATAAGTGTTATGACTCAAGAGAAACCTTAATACTTCCCCAAGCTTCAAATGTATACAGCAAATGAAAACTTACAAATAAGACAACAGAATGAGTACAACACCCAATGGTAGTCTTCCTAATATCAAAAGACTGTTTTATAGGGATGATATTTTCTCATTCATCTAGAAGGATTGAAGTAGGGACTTAGTAAGAATTAGAAGAATCCCAATAACAGAGTAAAATCACCTAAGCCTCCTGGGACTTTCCCTTGATTAGCTGTTCAGAACAAAAAAGGGGATATAGGCAGAGAAGGAGTATATTCACACAAAGACCATACAGAGATGAATGTTGTACTTTCTCCTGAGTCAACAAGAACAATTAAATTGAAGGCCTGTCATGAAATACATTTGAAAAAGAGTAAGAAGTTTAAGCTCTAGTTTTGTGTTGTAGGTACAAATACACAGATAACTATCAGCATGGTACATCATAAATCAACACATTGCAGGTTACAGAAAAACAGCAGGAGAAACCATGGAAGTAGAGAGCCAGAGACACACAGTAAAAGGGCAAAACTGTACAAGAGAAATCATTCTTTTTAAAACTTTGTACTTTTGAAACTGTCTAGTTCTGTTTCACAGCTTTGAACTTACTCTCAAGACCATGTAACCATGATAACATACCTGGTTATATCATTGTACCAAGCTTCATAAGTTGATGGTCATCAATCTATACTGATAACTGAGGAAACCACCCTGCTGGCTAGTCAGAAGAACTTCCAGGCTGTTCTGTCTTACTTCTTTACTTCCTTCAAACCTCCTCCTTGTACATCATATAAAAGCCCGGGACCACCAGAGACTGGGCCTGCGAATTTGGGGATGATCCTGATCAGTGCCTGACAACATAAATAAATCTGCCTCCAAATTTGGGGTCATTTCAGTTTTTCTGCTTGGCATTGTATCAAGCTTTCCCAACAGTGAAGCAGTGACCTTACATGTATGTGATTTATCTTTTTCTCCATCAAAATAACTCAACATTAACTTTTTTGTGTGTTAACACTGCCTGTTCTCCTGAAGCAATGAACAATCATTTCACATTCTAGTAGTGTGTTTTTTCCACTACAAGATGCTAGCATTCTTTATTGACTTTTTTTCAATCAGTACAAAAACTATAAAGTGAGTTTTCAATCCTCCATTCATCTTAAGTCATCTGAGATGAATTTTTTGCTCCATAACTTTCTCATGGCATTTTTCACTTCTGCATTCCTCAGTGTGTAAATCAGAGGGTTGAGCAAAGGTGTCCCAACCGTATAAAACACAGATACCATCTTATCCATGGGGAAGTTGGTGACAGGGCATGTGTAGATAAATATGCAATGTACAAAGAACTGGATGACCACAATGATATGGGAGATTCAGGTGGAGAGGGCTTTCCTCCTCCCTTCAACACTGTGGTTCCTGCCAGAATGCAGGATGTCTACATAGGAGAACATGAACATGAAAAAGCCCACAGTACAAAGAATCCCACTGTTGGATACCAGGAGCAGGTTGACTACATAGGTGTCTGTACAGGCAAGTTTAGCAGGGGCTCCAGAAATAGTGATCAATCACATTGGGACCACAGAAAGGCAGACTCAAGGCAAGAAAAATGTGAATTGAAGAATATATGCAGGAGGTCACCCAGGCCATGGCCACCAACACTCCACAGAGCCTGTGACTCATGATGGTCATGTAGTGCATGGGCTTACAGATGGCTATGTAGTGGTCCACAGCCATGAGGATCAAGACAAGGATCTCCAGGCAGCCAAAGAAGTGAGTTGAAAAGACTTGGATCATGCACTCACTGAAGGAAATTATGCTCTCTTCTGTAAGGTAACCCACAATAGCTCTAGGTTTTGTGCAAGTAAAGAGGCACATGTCAAATAAAGATAGGTAGAAAAGGAAGAAGTACATTGGAATCCCAAGTGTATGACTGGTCTTGATGGTAGCAATAATCAGCAAGTTACCCAGCAATGTTCCTATGTACAAAAATAAGAACATTGTAAGCACTGTTTTCTTTCTAACATGGTCCTGTGTCAACCCAAGCAGAAAGAAATCAGTCACATTGTTATTCGGTTGCATAGCTCCGTGAATTAGAAAAAGAGACATTTGTGAAATGGTTAACCTGCAAAAATAAAGGAATTAATTTACCATAGGCCACATGATATGAATTTTTTCAAGCAAAAATAAGTACCTTTCACAAAGCAGTCTACTGTAGTTGTGGTTTATTAAACAGTAACTTCAACACTTGCTCCTTACATGGTAATGAACATTTCATAGGATCACTATCTGTCTGAAATGAGCTTGTGAACACACTTTCCCATCGGGTTCTTTAAATGCAAGCACTCGTTAGCTTTGACACGGTTCTCATTCATTTTGATGTTTCAGTGGATTCAAAATTTAGACATATGTTTTCCACCATTATTTCTTTTGTTTTTCATAATTGATAACACTTGTGGGTCCATTTGTAAAATATGTTCCATGCAATACTGATGGTCTCTCTGGTATGAGACATGGAAAGTGTAAATAAGCACAGAAATGTATAATACAAATTGAGAAGTAGGAAGACATTGTTCAAATGGGAGGGGGAATTTGGGAGAAGGAGGGTGAAAGAAAAAAGGCAAAAATGAAAAAAGAAGCATAAAAAGGAAACCAGGCTTTGTAAATCATGAGGGGAAGAGTGATTGAAAAGAGCAGAGAGAATGGGGAAAAAGAAGCATCAAGATCTATCATGTACAGGTACAAATTACCTATGATGGATGTTATATATCTCTAAATTGCACTGATAAACCTAGTTAAAATATTTTGGTTATCATTGGAGGTTTACAATATAAAATTGCACTCCCAACCCCATAAAATATTTTATCTGTATTTGCAGACCACATATAACTGCATGCATAAATGTGTTATACTTTCTCAGATACTGGTCCTTGAAAAGAAGAATTAGAAACTTCTATCCTTTCTAAATAATGTACTGCTACCATGAAACTCCCTTATGATGTTTTGTGTATGACACACTGGTGGACACAGATAAAGATTCTTTGACAGGAATATATCAAATATCCCTTTTCCATTTTTTTTCCTATTTTTGGAAAGCATCCTTTACAGCATTTAGGGTACCTGAACTTATATTAAAATCAAGGGGATATATTATATTCCTGAATAATATTTTAAGATTGAGGGTACTTATGAATGCTGTCTCCAGGCAGTTGTAGGACAGGACCATGGTTATAATCTCAAGTAGAGTTTATTACTATACTAATGTCTGAAACACTTATATACTTAAGATAAAAAATAGTTCAGAGGAGGAAACTATGATTTTAGAGAAAAGTGATAGTGGATATTCAGTAATTGATTTTTTTCTTCTATATATTTTCTGTTCTGCAAAATTTAATGATTACAATAAATATTAAATTATGTTCCTTTTAATGAAGTTTTTTTTTCAAATGGGGAAACATTATCATGTTCCATTTCATTTTCATGATCAAGCCCTTTTCTTAGTCATTTCTGTCAAGGTGACATCAATACAATAAGACACTAAATTAATGTAAACATTTAAACAAAAATGGGTACATGTACATGTATTCTGGAAGATGCACCTAGCATACTATGCACTCTCTGAATGCCATCTGTGTCTTCAATGCAGTGTGTTTAGAATTCTGAGCTTAGAACCTGATAGCTGCTATAAATCTATAATTCCATTTGGATCAATGCATAGACACATGGCTAGTTATATATGGATATATTATCTTACCTTGCTGGAACTTTTCTTTCCTCAACATGTGCAAAATATACATTTTTCTTCCATATTAATACCTTGTCACAATGTGTAATAAAGTTGTTCTCTTTGGAGTACTAGGAATATAAACATAAGAAATTGCCTTTAAAACATGTGATCTTTGGTAAGGATCTTAAACCACATGGGAAGTGAGTCTTGATGTCTTAATCATTAGTACAAGATAATTTTTTCTTTATTAATATGAAATCATAATCTATTCAGAAATAAGTGCACTTAAAAATACATTAAACTTTGGAAGCAAGTTAATGTGCAAACAGGTTTCCCTGTAATAGCCCATGTTTTAGTCATTTCTTTTAGTGTATAACTTAATTTTTGTTATCAGTTCTAGTAGACTGTCCATATTTACAAACAAGGAATTTTTTTTCTGTTATACCTCTGATTTATATTTAAGTAAATTAAGAATTGCATGTGGACAGTTAATTACCTTTAATAGTGGTTTCTCATCAGCTATTTCATGAAAACACTTAACCCATGCTTTCTTTCCTTTGAAGAATGCTTTTCCATTTCTAGCTCCCATAACTGTCTACAAACTTAAGCATCAAATAGCCAAGTAACCTAATTCAGGTTCCCACAAATGGTTTTATTTTGAAAAATAAAATATATTTTGTGTCTCTCAAACACTTTGCTTCACAATTTTTCTCATAATTATAATGTTGCATATTATTGCCTAAGTGCAAGTTTGTATACACATTTTTAGTTTCTGTCCTGGTTAGAACCATAAAATTCTAAGTATTGTTCTACCAGATCAAAATCTAAGATTTATTCTCCTAGTTCCAAACCTCTTCTCTTATTCAATGTAAGCCTTTGTAAGTGTTCAAAATTAAATATTCTCTCTTGCCTCTTAATATGCAATATTGTAAGATTATTTTACTACTATTCTGGTTCTAAAACATACCCACATGATCATCATCTGGGAGAGACAAATGTGTTCTTAATTTATAAAGCCATCAGGAAAAAGAATCACAAATAAACAAAAACATATGAAGATTGATTTAAAATATCTTGGTGAATCAGCACCAGAACACAGTGTGGGTGAGTGCTCTGTACAGTACCATACTGCATGAAAAGACATGGGACTCAGACACACAGAAAAATGTCATCTGCAGCATTTATAAACACACACACAGATGCTTGGCCATTAAGGAGTGCAAAGGGAACCTGATATTTTTGATAGCATCCTGCATGATGCAGAGTTTGGGGGTGCCTATGTGTATGACCCTATACCTACTTTTCTCTCCAGAGGAGTAATTACAACTTTCCTGAGGCTCTTAAAAGAATCAGATGCAAAAGTGGTTTCCAGTGGTATGAAGACAAAGCCGTCCAATAACAGAGCCCACTCCGCAGGAACTATCTCTCCTTTTCCAGACACAATCAGCCCATGTTAGCATGGTTGCAATGGGGAAAACAGTAAATCATGTGTTATGCTGGAGACATGGGGAGGAGCTCTGAGAATAGGAACGCGGAGAAAGGGGGAACAGATGAAGCAGGGGCTTGTTCTGTGCTTCTGTGCAGTGCTTTGGTGGCCAAAGTGAGCAGACTGTCTTCCATACTCTCCTCTATGGACGCATCCTCCCTGTAGTCATTTACACTAGACTTGTGGTGGTCTCAGGAGGAATTCCTCACTTCACCTTACTTCTACACAGAGGTTACCATATTCTGGGAATATCATAGATCATCTTAACTTTGTTCTAGCTTGGAAAATTTAAAAATCAGGAGGTCGTTGACTTTCTTTAATCTTCTTACTATGTGGAAGACAGTCTGGTGGGTCATGTGATCTGGGCAAAACAGCCACAGAGAAACAATCTGGACAGAGAAGCTAAAGGCTGTCATAAGATGCAATGTGCATTGCCCTTTCTTTCTGCATCTCATTTCCCAAGATATCATGAAGTGAATATTTAATTAAACCTTTTGAGTCTTAATAGACAGGAAAAAGGAAGATTGCAGAGCACCAGGCCTTGAGAACATTTGAAGAAAGTTTGGGGACAGGTATTTAGTAAAAGAGGAATTTTTATGAAAAATGTATTCAGCAACACCTCTACCCAGGTTGTCTTTCACCTTCATGATATAATTTTATTCTTCTCACTGCCATCATTGCTCTAAGTCTTATCTTACAGGGAATTATTGGACTTCTCAAAGTAAGTATCAGGTATGCATCAATTGCTAGTTATAATGTTTATGATATCATTTTAGAAACATGCAAAGATTAATAATTCTATACTGTAGTTTATATTCTTCTACTCATACCTTCCTTATAGATGGGAAAATCTGGCACTATGCAGAAACCCTGGAAAGATTAGTGTTCTCTGCTGACCTTTTCTTAATTTTTGGCCAGGCTTATTCTTGTCTAAGTATCTGGTACCCGCTGATCGGGGGGACACGTGTCTTTCCTAGTCACCTTACATGGAATGCCTCTGGAAATGTCACCAGAGTCTACCACCTTGAGAAACTGAGCTCATCCTTAACACGTGGAAAGTGTCTTTCTCTTCCCACACAACACTTTGTCTCATCAACCTTAGTGCAGGTTAAGCACTTGCTGAATTCAAATAATTGTTTTATACTGGAGATTATATTTCATTCTCTTCATTTCCTGTAATAAAAGTAACATTTTAAATTGTTATTCATTTTCTATCCCTTCAGCAGAGAATTGTGGGGAAACACACTCAAAACAGGTATCAAAATCAGTTAAAATTCTGTTGAATTCTTTTTAATGATGACCACTGAACTCATAAGCATAGAATTAGCACTTACCTGTTAGAGGACTCTCCACATGACCCTCACATATCTATGCTCTTTTGATAGCATCTTTCCCATAGGACACTTAAAATGTTCTTGCCACCTCCCAGAGGGAATACTATAACACATAACCACCTGAAATACTAGCATTCCACACAGTATAATTCCCAAAAGGATTACTTCCTCTGCTAGCCAGGAACATCCCAAATGTTGCAATAAATTTAGCCTTCCATTGTCTACTAGGCCGAGAAGAATACTGTCAACCCTTCCCCATGTGCAGAAACCAGACAGAAACAAGGGTGTGGATATGTTCCCTAAGGGTAGCAGGGTAAGAGGACAAGAGGAAAAGTCTGAATGAACAGTGCAAAGGAAATGTGGAAGACAGCATTGTTGGCAAGAGCAGCCTAACTCTGCTCCTTCTGAGGGCCCCTGTTTTAGGACAGCCCCTGTTTTAGGAAGCAAAGTACCCTAGTCCTGTAATGCACTTATAATTTACTTGCAAATATAATCAGGGGAAGGCAGGGTGGTGCCCCCAACCAGAAGTTCTATTCCATGGGCTACAGGCATTTCTTTTCAAGACTTCCAGATATTTCACAAGATTTCTGAGCACTAACATCTATCCTAAACACTGAATTTCATTGTTTTTTCAAATTCATTCCATTTTTTGGTAACTGATGTTAAGAAAAAATACATTTAAAGAATAAACTTTTAGGGCTGGGGATTTAACTCAGTGGCATCAGCACCTGCCTGGCAGAATAAAGGTCGTGAGTTTGATTCCTGGTACCATAATAAATAAATGGATAAATAAATAAATAAAATAAAGAATAAACTTTTAATAAATAACTATGGTCCCTCAAATAATTATTGAGCATAATTTATACAATATTTATCACTTTATGTGCTTTATCTTTTAATCTACATAACTCTTCCATGAAGTAACTGTTTAAAATAACACTTCATATGTGAGAAACAGAAACTCATAGGCATTGAGCAGAGTACCTGAATTGTGCATTTAGTAAGCTTAATATTGATATTTCTACTGAAGTCTCTTTTACTTCATCATACTCCTGTTTATACTACCCCAAAATATAAACCATCGTTACTTACAAGTGATGATGATGAAAGAGATTTCTAATTGTTAGCTAATAATATTTTAGATTTAAGATCTTAGAATTAGTAATAAGCCAATGAGGACAGGTTGAACCTGAAAGTTCCATGGAATGCATGAAGGAAATGCACAATGAATGGTGTGATGAGTTTTAGAACATTAATTGAAGTAAGGGATGCGGAGCTACACTTGGAAATCATTGCTCATGGAAAACAATGAGGCAACTGAAAAAAAAACAAATACAGAGGCTAGGGAAGCAGGTCAACAGCTGGGGCAAGTAGGGATCCATGCTTGAAGGGGAAATTTTGATCAGAGATCAAACTGAAAAGATTTCAGTTCAAAAGAAGGAATAAGATAGAAGAAATATGGTCACATATAAGGCGGCTGTCTCAGTTACTTTCCCACTGCTGGAGCACAAAATCCAAAAGTAAGAAATTAAAGCAAGAGAGGTTTCCTTGTAGTCAATATTTTCAATCAATAATTGACATGTGGCAAGGGTCTGGATGGAGGCAAGAGAAAGAAGGGAGAAGCCAGAGGAGATAAATCCTTTGGGTCATGCTCACAGCGATCTAGATCTTCTGACCAGACCTCACCTCCCAACACTAATCCAGCTGCAGCACCTCCAGAATCCAATCCCTCCCACAAGCTCATGGCTGTGCATGTGAGGCTTTGCGGTGACATCCAAATATGAACTATACCAGTAGATACATGTCACAACTTTCAATCATACCCTATAAGTAAATAAAGTTATTTATTTATTTATTTATTTATTTTGAAGGTAGTAGAAATACGACACAACAATACAGAACAAAGTCAATTGAGACAGTGCAGTGAATTTGGTACAGAACTTCACAGCAGGTTACCAGGATAACAGTAATAAGCCAATGAGGTATATATCTCATTATCTTCAATATATCTCATTATCTTCACAACAGTTGTCTAGTCAATTAAGTAGAGAAAAATCAAACAAAAGGCAGAACATTATAAAATCGATCGAAAGATAATATTGAATAGAGTAAAGCAATTAATCATAATGAAAACAACACTTGCTTTCAAAGAGAAGATAAAAGAGACCCCCATATTTGCTATGTTGCGTACAGTCATCCTGCCAAGAGATGCTCAGACCTCTGTCCCCAGTTACTAATGGCGGGGGAGAGGGAGGTTTGATTCCAAGCCCACGCACCGGTAGGCTCAAGGAACACTACTGGGTCTCCTCCTGGCCAATGCCAGAGGAAGGTTCTTAACAAGAGGGTAGGCAAATTGCTTCTTTGTGCAGGCTCCTGGGTTCCACCATCGCCGTGGCCAGATCTCGGGGCCCTTCTCTGTTTCTCCTCTTGGCTCCCACCAGAGGGAGGTGCTTCATTGGACTGAATTTAAGCAACTCAGTTTTTAAAATATTAGCACTACTTACATACATCTCTCATTTTTATTATATTTCAATAATAGTTATTGATAGATTTCCATTCACTTGCCATAACGCCCATGCTAACTACTGACACAAGACCATAATTATTGAATTTTACCTTTTAATCACATCTCCTTGTGAATTAATCTACTCCTTGTCAATAACTGATAATCTCTAGTTGCTTTAGCAAAGACACTCTTACATATAAATGCTAAGTTCTCACACACATATCATTAAATCACATGTTTACATCTGCAAAATCAACTATCTCTTCATGTTTCTCTTTCTGTTTGATGAGCTACATGGTGAAGTAGGCATTAGTAGTTCATAAAAAACCAACTTTCCCATATTCTGTAAACTTCTATAACCATAGATTATTCATTTTTTAAAAAATGTATTATCTGATTATTTATCTCCCACGTAAATATCAACTGTTTTCTCACATATATAACTATTCTTTTTATATATAATACCATTATATATCATATATTAAATATATATATATAAAATGAATCTCTTAAAAATGTGGATTAACCTGAATATCTGATGTCATTGGCTAAAATTTAAAACATATTTAAAAATATTTATTAAATGAACATTTCACTCCAATATGTATCAAAAGATACTAAATTAACACCCCCAAAATTAAATACCATTTTTATCCCACTCTTGATAGATAAAATGAGACTTTTATATTAAGACACATAGTTTTGTACAGATCCTGCTACCTAAAGATGAATATCACTTATTTCCCACTGACAAACTAATGCAATGAAATATTGTAGCATTTGTTTCATGAATCACACTTCATAGTTTCTCAATGTCTTTCCATGACAATGAAGTTGTTGCATATATTTCATAATGACTTTAGTGTTGCTCTTGTTCAATATTTCCACATGTATGTATTATAGTTTTTTTATACCTTAGGGTATATACTTAGATTGAAATTTAAATTTTGGGTATAGTGCATACAAATATTGCTGCAGAATATAAAATTACTCATTAGAATGAGGTTTATGTGTAGCACTCTTGTGCATATGTTTAACTTTCAATAATTTGAAATAGTTTTATTAATTTACTTATTCAATAGTAAAGTTTGAAAGTTCCAAAGTTATGGTCTACTTCTGTCTACACAGCACCATTGTCAGACCATAGGATTACTTATTATGGAATATTTCATAGTAGTTTAATTGGAATGTTTATGAGTATTGATCTAAGCTGCTGTTCAATATATTCAGGAATTTGTTTCTTTTCTATTAACTTTAGAAATAACTTTAAAATATAGGTCATTTATAATTATTTATGAAGAGTTACAGACTATAAATTTTATATTTTGGTCACTATATATAACACAAATATTTCCATGTTTTCCTTCAGTTTTCACTTAAAAACCTTTGATACCAAGTCAATTTAATGTCATCTTAATCAAATACCTTATTCTCAGTGGCTTTATAATAGCATATCCATATTGATTTACCCTTGTAGTCAGAAAGGCAGTCTCCTCTGTTAAAGGCATCATTTTTTGTTCATGTTTTTCTCAGTGAAGTAGTTCCATTCATCTTTGTAAAAGGTTCCAGAGTTAGGACTATAATAGTATCCTAATTTTGGAATTACTGTTTTCTTCCCTTTATCTTGTTTCTCTGGAGGCAGAAAGAGGTTTTATTTCAGTCAGTGCTGAGTGAATGTGTGCTGTGAGTTATTCCATGTAAGTAGCCTTAATTGCCTCTTTATGGTTTGATTTTTTTCCTACACAAATAATGTGCTATCCTTGAAACTGTCCCAGAATTTCAATTTATGAGTTGCTATGTAAGTTTATCCAATGGCAGTCAAGCAGAGCGACAATCTACACCAATACTTATTTAAACCTACATAATATCGATTGTCATGTGTTGTTCAAGGAAAAAAAATTCTACCTTCAGGTTCTGAAATGTCAATTGTTCACTGATAATTTGCCATGTATATGTTTATCACTGTTATCATAGCACACTGAAACAGTAACTCTTTCAAATGACCTCACGGTCAATGGCTTTAAAGTACAGTTAGGTGTCCGGTTGCCATCTTTCTCCTACTTGAATTATTCCTCCTGTTCTATGTCCATCATAGTGTTACAGATACTCATCTTGGTTACTTTTCTCATTTCTGAGACAAAATACTCAGCATCCACAAGTTAAAGGAGAAAAGGTTTATTTTAGTTTTCAGGCTGTAGAGGTTTCAGTGCATGGTCACCTGGCCCCAATGCAGGGTGGCCTGGCAAAGGGGCTTTGCAGAGGAGGAGCAGTCCATTGTGTGGCCAGGCAGGCAGAAGACAGGGAGCAGCCTGCAGCAGCCTGCCCCATCTCTGCCCCTTTATGTTCCATCCCATCTACAGCCCTACAGATTGTTTCATGCACAACCAGGGTGACACATCCCTAACCCCAGCATCACACCACTAATGCCAGTATCTCACCCTAAATCTCAGCATCACACACTTAATCCCAGGATCACACTCTAATACAGCCATTTCCAAAGCTCCCCACCTATGACTACATGAGGTCTTAGGGGGACACATAGCTACAAGGCATAACAATAACTCAGAATTTACTTTATCTCAAGGTGTATTTACCTGATGCTATATGTTACATTTTTCTTTTTCTCATAGTTGTAAAACTTGCTTGATTTTTTTAAAAGTTGTGTTCCAGTGTATAGGGAGCTGTTGCTTGTCCACCTGGGTTCAACAGTCCTGACATCTATTAGATTTCCTTAAATTGTGATGAAATCATACCACCTGAGTTTTCTTTAATAGACTATATTAAGATGATCAACATGGGGCTGTGCACCCCTACCTGCCACATCCAGCAGCTTCTACCATCCGGCAGGATTGCCCTTTGCTGCTGGATCAGTCATACTCAGACCTCGAAGGGTTCGAGCCACCCCATTGGCCAGTACTACATGCACCACAAGTGAGTGAAGTTTGTGGGAATCTGTAAAAATTTCAGAATAAAGAAGGTCTTTTTATTAGCCAGAAATTGATGAAAACATTTGTGTTTCATTTTTTAAGAATGTAAAACCCAGCAGAAATGCCAGGAGACAAAGATTCAAAAGACAATGAAATAACAAAAGAAAGAAATCACCATGTCATGCTCCTTCATAATCCAAAGACTTCTCCAGCAAAGGAAAAGCCCAAATAACAACTGAGTAATGTGAAAATGTAAGGACAGCTACACACTGTAAAGAGCTTGGCAGTGCATTGCCGGGATGATTTCTGAGTTCACTCAGGAGGAGAAAGCCATGTTCATACTTCTCCAAGGGCGAATCTTTCTTCTTGGTCTCTCTCCTTAGTTACCATGGGTCCAGGTTATGCACAGGCAGCCTGCAGGAAGGGCACTTGCACAGCCTTTGCTGTAGTGCCGAAAGAGGACAGCGCCACCAAGAGCCAGGAGCAGGGACAGCAGGGAGCCATGCTGGGACAGGAGCTCAGCAGGGGAGGGGTGGGGAAGCAGAGAGGTGCTTGGGAAACTGGGGAGGTGCAGAGGAATCAAAGGGGCACTAAGACACAGAAAGAGAGGCCCAGACATAGGACCCTGGCGTGTGGGTGGAAGATGGGTGGAAGTAGCCTGGGGAAACAGAGGATGAACGAATGGACCCGAGGACTGGTGGAAATAACCGAGGAGACAAGAAAGTACCTTAGAGACATGAAGGGACCAAAGAGACATGGAGGGATCCAAAGATAAAGGAATGAAATCAAAGCCCTGTTGAGAGCACCAAGGAGGCACGGGAAAACCCGAGGATGAACAAATGGTCCTGAAGCCTGGCAGAAAAGACCAAGGAGGTGCAGAATGTCCCCAGGAACCAAGCCTGGAGGGCAAGAACTGCTAGAGGGTTTAGGGGCCTGAGGATAAACGAATGGACCCGAGACCTGATGGAAGTAACAGAGGAGACCAAGGCTCAGCCTGACAGTTGGTGACCATGGAGCAGCGGGGAACCTGAGGCCGCAGGTCTTGACCCCAAGGAAGGGCTGTGACCCCGGAGGAGGAGCGGACCTGGAGCCCTGGAGGATTTTCTGGGAACCCCGGAGAGGCCAGTGCCCCAAGAGGGGTGAAGGAGGCAAGGACGCGGGAAGAAGCCCTGGGAGGACCTGGCACAGCCGGGCTTCAGGCTCAGATAACAGAGCTGCACCCGGAGCCCGGGCTGAATGGAGCAGCCTGAGTATCCATGGAACCCAGGTCGGGTCCTGGGGGGAGATTCAGGCAAAGTGGGAAAGCTCAGGGCCTTCAGTGGCAGGCGATTGCTGAGGGACTGGATCCACCGTAGGCGCAGAGGTCCTGTGCGGGTAGGGTGGTGGAGTGCCCACGGGGAGAGAGAGAATGAAATGTAAGGCCTAAGCCCAGGACAGGCAGAGAGAGGCAGCAGAAGCCAGGCCTACAGGGGAGAGCCAGGGTGTATAGCACAGAGGCCAAAAGGGGGCCTCTGCCCAGAATGTAGCTGAGCCTTGGCCAGCTCCCAGAAACTGGTCATGGGATCCCAGAGAGTAGGCCTGCTGGCAGGTCAGAATGTGAAGAATTCCAAGATCAAGTGTTACCACCAGAAGAGAAAGCTAGGTTTCACCTTGGGCTCTGGAAAAGACAGGTCTCAGTGTTAAGGACCAACCCCAAACATCTGGAGACCAAGAAAGAGACCAAGACAGCCAGTGGGAACCCAGGATCACAGGGAACACAAATGATTGCAGGATGTTATGTAAGCCAGCAGGTCAGTAGAGCCCACCCAGCTCAGTAGAGATGCTTGAGGTGAGCTCAGTCCTCCTGATGCTTCAGCCATGGTCCAACCCAGGGCTGTGACCATCCAACAGGGCTCAAGTCCCAATAGATCTGCCAAGCCTTCCATAGAGGCCTACAGAGAGGAGGGGAGATGCCCCATATTTAGTCACCTCTCCAGACGCCACTTACATATTGCTTCATTGAGGATCCTGGCCTCTATCCATGTGTTTGGGTTAGGGCCCCTCATGGAGAAACCAAGTAACGAGCCAAGAGGTCACCTACATCCCTGAAAGTTTAGTGAGGATATAAAGCTCAGAAAACAAGCCCAAGTTTCTCAGAAACAGAAAAAGAAAAGAACCTTTCAAGTGCCACAGCATTTCCAACCAGTAGGGTGTGTGCCTTTTGACTAAACTGCACAGTAACCGTGTAAGGTCAGCAGTGACTCCCTTAGGCAATGGCCAGATTGCCTACAGGCAATAAACTGGGTTTTCCAGTGATAATGACAGACAGATCCCCAGAACACCTTTTAATTTTCATACTGCTTGGGTAAGAACCTGCCCCAGCCAGCTTCTGCAATTAAATGAGGAAGGGAGCTCAAGCACATCCCTCAGTTCTCCCTCAATGTAGGACTTCTGGGCAGTGACTACAACATTGACCAAAATACAAGGATCCAACTAAGGCCCAGGAGGCTGCTCTTGTATCTCCTTAGCTGATATGCAAGCCTCAGTATCCCAGTTTCAGGTGGCTTGAGATTTTTCATCTTCGTGTGAGAGTAAGTTATGGTCACTGGTCATAAGGACCAAGGAGATTGTTAGAGCAGTTGTGTTGCTTGAGGAGACTGATAATAGATTTAAATGTCATTAATGCAGTAAGTACAGCTACAAGAAACCAAGGGGTGAATATTTTCATTAATATGTTCGCAATCAGCTGTTCATGGGTAACTGCACCACTGGGAGGCCTGTACCACTGAATGGGACTAATGCATGCTGATGAGACAGTCATGCAGGTGCTGCCTGTGATTCATTACAGTGGGAATGTGTTAATGTTACTTTGCTTTGATTTTTTTCTTTCATTGTCATTTCTATTACTAATTTTATTCTTTGGAGAAACACAGGGAAAACATAAGTATTTTATTTGTGTATGTATGCATTTTGAATTACTGGCAACAAATCTTTCCTTTCTCTTTTCTTAGGCTTTTAGACAGAAGATATATGCACTATTTACATGAATAAAGGTAAACAATTATTGAACATTATTATATTTTTGGAGGCTTATTTTTATTTCCCTCTGCACTTTTTCATTGTTAATCTTATTTTTAATGTTAATATTTCTGTTAAAATGATTCCGTACACTCTTGAAAATCTCATTAAGAATGCCCTAATCTATTACAGTTACACTTGGAAAAATTTCTATTAAAGAATGAAAGACAATATAATAAAACATGGAACTGCTTATATTTAGTATATTATAGAAGTATCTTTGTATCTCTGTTTCAAAATATTTTATTTTATTTTTATGAGTACGTGTTTGCATTATTTGATGATTATATTCATCATGGATAGTTGTTTCTTCCATATAATACATCTTAATGATTTTTAATCCCCTTCCTGTCCTTTTCCCCTCCCCTCCTTGCATTCCTCATTCAACTTTCTTTTTGCAAAACATAGATCTCCCTGTTTACTCAAAAAAAATACTACATGGTATAGAATAGATACATAATGCAAATTTTTTTATTTTAAAGAGAATAAAACAAAAGAGGGCAGAACAAAGCAGATCAGAGCAGAACAACATAAGCAACACAGAACTTTACAATAAGACAACCAGACATTAACAGTAGCTATCAAAATATATCTTTCTCTGCTATATTTGAGCATAGTTTCAAATACAATAATATCAAACATAACACAAGAGTATAAAACCATTCAAGAGAATGAAAGAATTACAGGACATTTTGAACTGAATAACTATGATCAATGGCTACTATAACATCTCATTTTCAATAAAAAGATTTGTTTATACTATCACATATATTAAAACCCCAAAGACAAAACATGATAGAACTGATGGTAATAGCAGAGTAGAAGCATGGTAGGACTTCTAAGGAAGACGATATTAAATCAGTAATGGCTGCCATAAAGTTTTGTTTTCTTCAAAACAGCTTTTCATAACACCACACATAATAAAGTCAAATAAAACAGAATGAAACCATTCCAAATGATGAATAAAAACATTGAAAGGCTTCAAAGCACTGAAACAGGAAATCATGATTACCATAAAATCTTATATACCCTTACCAACTCTCATACTAGGGAGACTATACAGTATTTACACATGTCAGTTTGGTTTATTTCACTTATGAGTATGGTCTCAAGTTGTGTCCATTTTTTGTATATATCTCAATGTGATCATTCTTTATAGTTGAGTAGTACTCCATTATATAAAAATGCCACAAATTTTTTTATGCATTTCTCAGTTGATGGGCACTTAAGTTGTTTCCAAGATCAGGCTATTACAAATTGTGCTGCTATAAACATGGGTGCACATATATCACTGTGCTATGATGTTTTCAGTTCTTCTGGGAATATTCCTAGAAGTGGAATAGCTGGGTCATATGGGACTTCCAAACCCAGATTTTTGAGGAATCTCCAGACTGACCTCCACAGTGGTTGCACCAGTCTTCATTCCCACCAACAGTGCAGAAGAGTTCCTTTTTCCCCGCAGCCTCTCCAGCACTTGTTGTTGGTAGTTTTTTCTATCATGGCCATTCTTTCTGGGGTGAGATGGAATCTCAGTGTGGTTTTAATTTGCATTTCTCTAATGACTAACGATGAACATTTTTTCATGTATTTATTTGCCATTTGTATTTCTTCATCTAAGAACTGTGTATTCATTTCAGATACCTATTTTTTGATTGGGTCTTTGAATTTCGAGGGTCTGATTTTTTTTTAATTCTATATAAGTTCTAAACAGAAATCCTTTGTCTGAGGGACAGTCCATTAAGATTTTTTTCCCAATTTGTGGGTTTTCTTTTTATGCTGCTGGAAATCTCTTTTGATATGCAGAAACACTTTAATAAGATGTGGTCCCAGTTATTGATTCTGGGAAGTATTTCCCATGCGGTTTGTGTCTTGCTCATGAATTCTCTACCTAACCCTGCATCTTCAAGGATTTTACCTACTTTGTCTTCCAACAGATTTAGTGTTTCTGTTTTAAGATTTAGATCTTTGATCAATTTAGATTTAAGTTTAGTACATGGTGATAGGCATGGGTATAGTTTTCGTCTTCTGCATATAGATAGCCAATTTTTCTAGCACCATTTGTTGAAGAGACTGTTATTCTTCCAGTGAACATGTTTGGCCCCTTTATTAAAGATAAGGTGGTTGAATGAATTCGTGGTTGTGGTTGTATCTTCCAATCTATTCCATTAATCTTCAGGTCTGTTTTTATTCCAGTACCATGTTGACTTTATTACTGTAGCTTTGTAGTATGATTTCAAATCAGGGATTGTGATGCCTCCTGCCTTGCCTTTGCTGCTTAGAATTGCCTTTGCTATGCTAGGTCTCTTCTGTTTCCAGATGAATTTTAGGAGTGATTTCTCTAGATCTATGAGGTATGTTAGTGGTATTTTGATTGGGATTGCATTAAATCTGTATGGTAATTTTGGGAGAATGGCCATTTTTAGGATTTTTGTTCTTCCTATCCATTAAGAGGGGATGTCTTTCCATTTTCTGAGGTCCTCTTCGATTTCATTTTTCAGGGTATTATAATTTTCACTGTAAAGCTCTTTTACTTCTTTAGAGATTAATTCCTAAGTATTTCATTTTTTTTTTGGATGCTCGTGTGAAGGGTGTGGCTTCTCATTTCTCTCTCAGTATTTTTGTTGTTAGTGTATAGGAATGCTATTGATTTTTGAGTACTGACTTTGTATCCAGCTACATTGCTGAACTTATTTATTATATCTAGGAGTTTTTCAATGTAGTTTTGGGGGTCTTCTATGTAAAATGTCATGTCATGTGGAAATAATGATAATTTACCTACCTCTTTTCCTATCTTTACTCCTTTTATTTCTCTGTCTTGTCTAATTGCTCTGGCTAGTATTTCCAATACTATGTTGAATAGGAGTGGTGATAGGGGACATCCTTGTCTTGTACCTGATTTTAAGGTAAAGACTTTCATTTTTTGACCATTTAACATGATGTTGGCTGTAGGTTTGTCATAGATGGCCTTTATCATATTGAGGTAAAGATCATCTATTCCAATTCTCTGCAAGGTTCTTATCATGAATGAGGGTTGGACCTTATGAAAAGCTTTTTCTGCATCTATAGAGATGATGATGTGTTTCTTACTTTTGGCTCTATTGATATGGTGGATGACATTTATTGATTTATGTATGTTGAACCATCCCTGCATTCCTGGGATGAATCCCACTTGGTTGGGGTGAATAATCTTCTTGATGATTTGCTGCATCCTGTTTGCTAATATTTTATTGACAATTTTTGCATCTATGTTCATTAAGGAGATTGGCCTATAGTTCTCTTTTTTTAGTTGGGTCTTTCTCAGATTTTGGTACTAGAGTAATATTAGCTTCCAAGAATGACTTAGGAAGAACTGATTCCCTTTCAATTTCATTAAAGAGTTTGAGGAGTGTTGGAATTAAGTCTTCTTTGTATTTCTTGTAGAATTCTGCAGTGAATCCATCTGGGTCTGGGCTCTTCTTTGGTGGCAACGACTTAATTACATTTGCAATTTCATTAATAGAAATTGGGTTATTCAGAAGTTTTACATCTTCCTGATCCAGCTTTGGTAGTTCATATATATCTAGGCATCTGTCTATTTCTTCTGTGTTATCGAACCTGTGAGAGAAGAGGTTTTCGAAATAGGTGTTGGTGATCTTCTGTATTTGCACCAAGTCTGTAGTAATTTCCCCTTTTTCATTCCTTATTGCATGAATTTGAGTTTTTTCTTTGTTTTTTATAGTAAGGTTGCTACGGGCTTATCAATTTTATCTATTCTTTCAAAGAACCAACTCTTTGATTCATTGATTCTTTGAATTGTTTTTTAGCCTCTATTGCATTAATTTTTGCTCTAATCCTTATAATTTCCTCCCTTCTTTTGGCTTTGGGCTTGGCTTACTCTTCTATTTCTAGATGTTGTAGCATCAGGTTGTTTATTTGTGTTTGTTCTATCTTCCTGATGAAGGAACTCAGTGCAATAAATTTTCCTCTGATGACTGCTTTCATTGCATCCTGCAAATTCCAGTATGTTGTGTTTGTATTTTCATTTGCTTGTAGATACTGTTTAATTTCTTCCTTAATTTCCTCCATGACCCACTGATTGCTCAAGAGTGTATTACTCAGTTTCCATGTGTTTGTGAGGTTTGTGCAGTTGCTTTTATCGTTAATTTCTAATTTAATGGCACTATGATCTGATAACATGCATGGGATAATTTCAATTCTTTTGCATTTACTTAAATATGTTCTGTGGGCTAGTATATGGTCTATTTTAGAGAATGTCCCATGTACTGCTGAGAAGCATGTATGTTCTGATGTTTTTGGATGGAAAACTCTATATACGTCTATCAAGTCCATTTGTTCACAGGTGTGATTCAGTTCTCTTATGTCTTTGCTGATTTTCTGTCTAATTGATCTGTCCCTCTGGGTCAATGGTGTGTTAAAATCTCCTGCTATAATTGTGTTATTGCTTATTTGACTTTTCATTTCTGTTAATATTTGCTTTGTATAGCTGGGTGCTCTGGAATTTGAGGCATATATATTTAAGATTGTTATCTCTTCCTCTTGAAGTTTTCCCCTAACTACTATGTAGTGACCTTCTTTTTCTCTTTGGATCACTCTTGGTTTGAAGTTAACATTGTCTGCAAACAGGATTGCTACTCCCACTTTTTTGGTTTCCTGTTGCATGAAGTATTGTTTTCCATCCTTTGACTTTCAGTCTATGGGTTTCCTTTTGGGTAAGATGGGTTTCTTGTAGACAGCATATGGTTGGATGTTGTTTCTTGATCCATTGTGCCAGTCTGTTTCTTTTGATTGGTGAGTTGAGGACATTTACATTAATGGTTATAACTGTTATATATTGGTTTATTGTTGACATGTTATCGTTCTGCTGTTGTATCTTTAGCTTTCCATTCTATTTAATTGTCTGCCTTGCTTGATGGTTTTATCCTATGTGTATCTAGAATATCTTTCAGTATTCCTTGTAGGGCTGGTTTGGTGTTCATGAAGTTTTTCAGCTGTTCTTTGTCATGGAATTATCTTATTTTTCCATCCATTTTGAAGGACAGTTTTGCAGTGTAAGTCAGTCTGGGTTGGAAGTGATTTCCCTTTAGGATCTAAAATACCTCGCTCCATATTTTTCTTGACTTCATTGATTGTGTTGAGAAGGCTGTTGTAATTCTGATGGGTTTTCCTTTATAGGTGATCTGTCTTTTCTCTCTAACAGCTTTTAGTATTCTGTTCTTATGGTGGGTTTCTGGGATGGTGATTATTATGTCTGTGGGTGTAGTTTTATTTTGGTTATGGCTATTTGGAGTTCTATATGCTTCACTAATCTGAATGTCAGTTTCCCTTCTCATGTTTGGGAAGTTTTCAGCTATTACTTCTGTAAACATCCTCTTGATATCATTTGGGCTGTCCCCTTCTTTTTCATTTATCCCTATTAATCTTATGTTATTTGCATCATCTTGTAGCTGTTGAATTGTTATTTCCTTATTCTTTGTTATTTTTAAAACATCGTTCCTTTCCTGTTCACTAGCTGTGATCTTATCTTCCAGGTCTGAAATTCTATCTTCACTTTCATTGAGGTAGTTTGGGCAACATCAATAAAATTTTTGATTTCCTGTATATCTGTTTCAATCTGATTTATGTATTCTGTTTGTTATAGTGTTCATTCAAGGATTCTATCTGTTTGCTTTGTTCCTCTAATTTTTTAGCTGTGTCTTCACTAGATTTGTTTACTATTGTTTTCACTACTTTTATCATTTCTTCTCTTACCTGGGCCATTATTTCTAATTTGAATTTCTCCATAGCTTCCACTAGTTGCTTCTTTATTTCAGTTGATATCATTTCAGACATTTCAGGTGTATGGTTTGTATTTTATTCTATGTACATGGCTCCCAGGCCTTCTTGGGATGAGCTGGAGATTTGAGATTCCCTTTTGTCTTTCCTTTTGTCATTTTTCTTTATTTCCTTGGTTTGAGTGGTGTTCCAAACTTCCTCTGGGTGTGTAACCAATCTCCTCCTACACTCTCAGATACTGGAGCAGTCTCAGCTCCTCTGCAGGTACTTGGCTCCGTAAATTGAGAAGCTGAAGCAGGGTGTGGAGAACTTGGGCCAGAGAAACCCTTGGGGCACAATACCCTGTCCTAGGGGTGTGGATATGAACTCAGTAGCTGGCAGTGCTGGTCTTAAGATATCCCCAGGCCAGCCCAATTGAACCCAGAGTCCTTGTGCAAGGTTCCTGCCTCCTGGACTGAAAGAAGGCCACTAAGCGTGGTTGACTGAGGCCCTGCAATCTTCTTGTCCCAGTCCAGCATCCCAGTAGCTCCCCAGAAACTCAAAAGCCAGAACATAGTTCTCCAACTTTCCCCAGGTCACTGGAACTCACACATAATGCAAATTTAATTTCAACTATTATTTGCTTATTGGAATCATTTGTAACAGACTCCAACAACATTCAGGAGGTGACAAATTATATAAAACAAGAAAGATAAGAATACCCTTAGTTCATGAATGATATTGTCACATAAATTTAAAGGAACAGTGATTTTTTTAACTATAGAAATTTTCAAATGAAAAAACAAATATTAAGTTCTGGGGACAATGATACTGGTATGATTGAAAGTTCCTAACCAGTAGTCACTTGTAGATTCTTGATAGATTCAAAGAGAAATAAAAGCATTAGGACCATCAGCAAGCCAGCTAAAGTCAAGAGCAGTTTCTAGAATCATGAGCAATATGACTAGAAACATATATGCAGCCTTCTAGAATCTTAGCTTGAAACACAGTGTTTAGAAGAGAAAGCCTAACTTTCCCTATTACACTGATTAATTTTGAAAAGACTCAAGAAGAGTTCATGTATCTAGTTGTGTGCCTAAAATGAGGGAGGATTTAAGCTATTATTTTGCACTTGGGCCTTGGTCATGCTTCTAAGACTACTCTCTTAGGGTCACATTTCAGATGTCTCCAACAGTTTCCACAAGTAACTGTGTCACTTATGTACTTTGCTGCATTTCTTACTGACCTATATTATCATTATCACTGATTGATGATTGTTTTGAATTCCACCTAGACATAATCAGTAAACACAAGAATAAGTCCATAGAGCTCAGCCTGGTCTGTTTGGGACTGGGAATTTTGTGGAGCCAGGCATCTCAGCCTGGGCTGTTTGGAACTGGGAACTTCACAGAGACCACATCTCAGCCTGGGCTGTTTGGGACTAGTAGGACCACCCTTCACCCACAGGGACCCTCAGGGAGACCAGCAGCTTGGCCCAGGCTGTTTGTGACTGGGAACATTGCGCGGACCAGTGGCAGCATGCCTGAGGTGCCTGGGACTGCTGCTGCTGACCCACCTTCTTCAGAGCATCTAGGAAACCTGCCACAGGCCTGAGCTGACTGGGACCACATCTGCTGGACCCGCCCTTCCACCGGGAATATTGGACTACAGTGGAATACCATGGTGGCTTGATGAGAGGCTCAGGAACCCCTCGCCCAAACAGAAGAACTCATCAGGCTTCAGTCAGTGTGGTGAGTTTCCCCATAAAATAGAGGTCTGCAGTGGGTAAATAGGAGCAGAAGTGAAACTTCCTCCAAGTCTAAGACCTTGGCTAACCTGGCAAGAGAGTGGGTATCCTCTTCATCCACACAGAGAACATCAGACAGTTGAGTAGTGTGCCAATATCACCCCGCCCCAACTTAGAGGAAACTAAAAGAACTGATGAGACCTGCAGTGACACAGTAGGGCCTCAGCTGATACAAACACTATAGCCAGGGAGACCTGGTGACCTGCCACAACCTGAAGATATAACAACAGCAGGAACTAAGAGTTACCCTACATCAATACTTCTGGGTGAGTTAGCCCACAAAGAATATACTACTCACCCAACAGGAATAGTAGGAGGAATTCAGGAGACTGGATCTCCTCTTCATTGTGGTACCCAGAAATTAGACCAATATCAACCACACAGTAGGACCCTGAAACACACACTGCAGAAAGTTGTGTCTGTTGGAATAAAAAAACAAGAAATTCACCCAAAAGGTGAAAATGACTAAACAAAAAGGCAAAATGGAATCCCGAACAAGTGCAGGCAGTAATGAAATAGAGGACCCTAAAATTCATACACCAGAAATCTCTGAAAAGATAGCAAATGAAGTAATGAAATAAATGAAGTAAAGAAACAAATCCATGAGGCTATAGAGGAATTCAAATTAGAAATAATGTCTTATGTAAAGACAAAAGTGACAACCTTAGTAAATGAGCTGCTCAACATAGCTAGACAAGAAATAGATAAGAAACAATAGGAGCATGGGAAATTGATTGAAACTTTGAATGAACAATGCAGAAAACAAGCAGAATCTATGAAACAAAATGAAAGAGATATGCAAGAAACAAAAAATTGCGCTGAAAGCCTGCAAAGCCATTTAAATGAAGCTGAGGATAGAATTTTGGAATCTGAGGACAGGATTGCAGATAGTGATCTTGAAAGGGTAGAACTTATAAAAACAACAAAGCAGCATGAAATGACAATCCAACATCTACAAGATGATGCCAGGAGAAACAATGTTAAAGTAATAGGCATTAGTGAGGAGGTAGGAAACAATGCAAAGGATATAGCTAAGTGTTCACAGAAATAATGGCAGAAAATTTCCCAAACATGGGGGAAAAATCAGATATACAAATAAGTGAGGCATATAGAATGCCACATAGTCATAACCAACATAAACTTACATCCAGACATATAATTATTAAGATCTCAGACATACAGAATAAAAAGAGAATACTAAAAGCTGTTAGAGAAAAGACACCACTCATCTATCAAGGAAAGCCTATTAGAATCACACAAACCTTCAGGTTAAGACAAGCTTGGAGTGAAGTATTTCAAGCCCTAAAAGAAAACAACTTTCAACCCAGACTGACATACCCAGCAAAACTCTCTTTCAAATTTAATGGAGAAACAAGATACTTCCATGACAAAGAACAACTAAACAAATTTATGTCCACCAAACCAACCTTAGAAGGAGTGCTGAAGGACAACCTAGACAGAGATGAAAACAACCACAATCTCCAGAACAACAGAAAGAAATCACCAGGCTGGACAAGAAAGTAAACAAGGGAGAAAAGCAGGAAACTAACAACAGTAACACAACATGGCAAAATCAAGCCAGTACATATCAGTGATATCTATAAATGTAAATGGCTCAATTCACATATCAAAAGAAACAGGTTGACAGAATGGATCAAGAAACAGGATCCCACAATATGCTGTATACAAGAAACACATCTGACTCAAAAAGAAACTCATAGACTACAAGTCAAAGGATGGAAAAAAGCATTCCAATAGGAACTCAGAAAAAAGCAGAGGTAACTATTCTATTTGCAAACAATACGAACTTCAAACCTAAAATTATTAAAAGACAAAGAAGGTCACTAAATACTCGTAAGTGGAAAAATTCAAGATGAAAAACTAATAATTATAAATATACATGCACCAAACTCAGGAGCACCCAACTATATAAGACAGATACTAAAGGACATGAAAAACCAAATACACAAGAACACAATTATTACAAGTGACCTTAACAGCCCACTGTCACAAAGAGATAGATCAACTAAGCATAAATCAGTAAAGAAATATTAGAATTGAATCATACATGTGAGCAATTAGACTTAGTAGATGTTTACAGAGTGTTCCACCCAACCACATCAGAATACATGTTATTCTCAGCTGAAACAGGACATTCTCCAAAACAGACCATATATTATCCCATAAAGCATTTTTAAGTAAATGCAAAGGTATTCAGATTGTCCCATGCATACTATCTGACCATAGCACACTGAAATTGGAAATTAATGGCAAAAGAAATAGCAAAACTGGCATAAATACATGGAAATTAAATAACAACTTTTTGAACAAGCAGTGGGCGACAGATGAAATTAAGAAATAAATCAATACCTACAATTCACTGAAAATGTGGAAACAATGTATTGTAATCTGTGGGATGCTATGAAAGTGGTCTTAGAGGGAAATATATATCAATAAATTGTCACATAAAGAAAACAGAACAAGCACAAATAAACAATTTAATGCTGCATCTCAAGCATCTAGAAAAAGAAGAGCAAGTTAAATCTAAAGCTGATAGAAGAGAGGAAGTTGTAAAGATTAGAGCAGAAATCCATGCAATTCAAAGTACAAAAAAAATACAAAGAATTAATGACTCAAAAAGCGCATTTTTGTTGAGAGAACAAACAAAATTGGCAAAGCTCTAGTAACCTTATAAAGAAACAAAAAACCCAAATTCATGCAATAAGGACTGAAAAAGGGGAAATCACTACAGATCCCATGGAAATTCAAAAGATCATGAACACCTACTTTGAAAATCTCTACTCACATAGAGAGGAAAACACAGAGGAAATGGACAGATTTCTAGAAACATATGAAATACCAAAGATCAACCAAGAAGATGTAGCAATTTTGAATAACCCAATATCAGCTATTGAAATTGGAAATGTAATAAAAAAATAGCAACAAAGAAAAGCCCAGGTCCTCATGAATTCACAGCTGAATTCTATAAGAAATTTAGAGAAAGATTTGATGCCAATACTCCTTAAACTCTTCAATGAAATCGAAAAGAAAGCAATCCTCCCTAATTCATTCCTGGAGACAAGTATTACTCTGATACCAAAACCAGAGAAAGACCCAACAAAAAAGGAGAACTATAGGCCAATCTCACTAGTGAATATAGGTGCAAAGAATCTCAATAAAATACTAGCAAATAGAATGCAGCAAATCATCAAGAAGATTATACACCATGACCAAGTGGGGTCCATTCCAGGAATGCAGGTATGGTTTAGCATATGCAAATCAATAAATGTAGTACACCATATCAACAGAGCCAAAAACAAAAACCACATGGTCATCTCAATAGATGCAGAAAAAGCTTTTGATAAGGTCCAACAAATGTTCATGATAAAAGCTCTTCAGAAACTCGGAATACACAGTGTATACCTCAAACTTATAAAGGACATGTATGACAAACCAACAGCCAATATTATACTAAATAGACAAAAACTGAAAACTTTCACTTTAAAATCAGGAACAAGACAAGAATGTCCACTAACACTGCTATTATCCAATATAGTTCTGGAAACATTAGCCAGGGCAATCAGACAAGAGAAACAAATAAAAGGAATAAAGATAGGAAAGGAAGAAGTAAAAGAATCACTATTTGCAGATGACATGATACTCTATACAGAATACCCAAAAAATTCCATTAAAAGACTACTAAAGGTAATAAATTCAGCAGTGTAGCTGGATACAAAGTCAACACTCAAAAATCAATAGCATTCCTGTACACAAACAAGAACCTCACCGAGAGAGAAATTATGGAAATATCACCCTTCACAATAACATCTGAAAAAATGAAGTACTTAGGAATCAACCTAACTAAAAATGTAAAAGATCTATATGCTCAAAATTATACTGTGCTAAAAAAGGAGATTGAAGAGGACATTAGAAAATGGAAAGATGTTCCATGCTCTTGACTAGGAAGAACCAACATCATGAAAATGACCATACTCCCAAAACTGTTATACAGATTTAATGCAATCCCAATCAAAATACCATTGACATTACTCACAGATCTAGAGAAAACACTCCTAAAATTCATTTGGAACCAGAAGAAATGTAGAATAGCAAAGGCAATTATGGGCAATAAAGGCAAGGCAGGAGGCATCTCAATTCCTGACTTGAAACTGTACTAGCAAGCCACAGTGATAAAATCAACATGGTACTGGCAAAGAAATAGACCTGAGGATCAATGGAACAGATTAGAAGATACAAATATAGGTACAAAGACACTCAGCCACTTGATATTTAAAAAGGGGATAACCATGTTCACTGGAGGAAAGATAGCCTCTTTAATAAATGTTGTTTGGAAAATTGGCTCTCCACATGCAGAAGACTGAAACTAGATCCATGCCTATCACCATGCACAAAACTAAAGTCTAAATGTATCAAAGACCTAAACATTACAAAGGAAGCGCTAAATCTACTATAAGATAAGGTAGGTAGAAATCTTGGAGACATAGGTGTAGCCAGAGAATTCATGAGCAAAAAGCAAACTGCATGGGAAACACTTCAGAAAATCAACAACTGGGATCTTATATTATTGAAAAGTTTCTGCACTTCAAAAGAAATCACCATCAGAGTGAAAAGAAAACCCACATAGTGAGAAAGAATTTTAACCAGCAACCCCTCAGACAAAGGAATTATATCCAGAACATATAAAGAATTGAAAAACATCAACCCCCCCAAATTCAAAGACCTTCTCCAAAAATGGGCAGCTGAGATTAACACACAGTGCCCAGATGAAGATATACAAATGGCAAACAAATACATGAAGAATTGTTTACCATCACTGGTCATTCGAGAAATGCAAATTAATACAGCATTTAGATATCATTTCACACCGGAAAGAATAGCTGCCATCAAGAAATTAACTGATAACAAATGTTGGTGAGGCTGTGCAGAAAAAGAAACGCTGCTCCACTGTTGGTGGGAGTGTAGACTGTTGCAACTACTATGGAAGTCATTATGGAGAATTCTCAGAAGACTAGGACTGGAAGCTCCATTCAACCCAGCTATTCCCCTCATGAGTATTTTCCCAGAGAACCTGAAAAGTTCATATCACAGTGATATATGTACACCAATGTTCATAGCAGCACAATTTGTAATAGCTAAATATTGGAAACAACCTAGATGCCCATCAACTGCAGAGTGGAAGAAAAAGATGTGGTATTTTTACACAATGGAATATTACTCAGCTATAAAAAAGCATGATCTTGAGGCCTTCATAGGGAAATGGAGACAACTTGAGACTATCTTTATTAGTGAAATAAATAAGAATCATATTTATAAATATCACATTGTGTTTCTAGTGTAAAAATTAATAAGAACTGTAGGAGTAATAAAAACCCAAATGTGTAATTGCTACTGTAAAAATGAGAGGAAAAGAAAGTGCTCTAAAGGATATAACTGCATGTGTGTTTAAGATAGATGACCATATTACTGTTTGTTAGAATATTGAGCAGAACCGTTAACAGTCTCATTGTTTGAATGTGTATTTTGTACGTTTTAACTTTGTAACTTGAACAACTATTTCCATTGATGACAGTATGTAACTTATCAAGTGGCGATTTCTTAGTATTTTTGTTTTTGTTTGTGTTTCTTGTGGTTTTTTTTCTTTTTTTTCTTTTCCTTTGGAATTCTGTATTGTTGCTACCCTCTTTCTGTTTTGTTTGGTTGTTTTTTCTTCTCTTTAAATAAAAAAAGAATAAATCCATACAAGTTATTTTAGTGGAAGTTAGTTACCTAGATAAAATCTGGCAGTTTGAATCATTTATGAAAAATGGGAATTGTTCCCCAGTTTACATTTTATTTTGAAGAAATTTACATAGGAAATTATTTTTTCCACTGATAAGAAAACTGCAAACATTTTCCTCTTAATGTAAATAAGTCTATTGAGAAGGTAAATAAGTCTATTGAGAAGCTCAAGGATTGAGCTTGTGAACAAATTTTAAAAAATCATAAAGAATTGACAATATTTATGATGTCTTCATAGAAAAACAGCACAGCATGCAGGACAGGTAGGCACATAAACTTCATTTGTATGTAACAGTTTTTTAAAGATCCAGTCTATTTGTTACTTTGTGAGATGTCATAAGATTATACATGGCCATGCAGTAACTCCTTTAAAAATACATTCAAGAAATCGAACACATCTTAGTCAACTTTTTATTCATGCTGACTAATTTGTATACATTAAAACACATGCCCACAAACACAAAAATGAACAGACACTAAGAGATTTACTGACTTCTTAGCTCAGTATTACCTTACTACCTTCTTTGCTTTATTTGTGATAAGTTGAATTCCTTTCTCACTTAAATGTATTTGGAATATCACAGCCATTTCTCTTTTTCCTGGCCAGGTTTTATTAGTTGTCTCTCTGTCTGCTTCTTTGTTTTAATAAAAACATCCTTCAACAAATCTCAGCGTGGCTTTGCAAATAACCTTCTTGAAACTTTCTAAGAAATTTATTTTATATCTTATGCATTGTCCAGGCCCTTTTTATCATTCTGTCAACAACTGGTGTTATATCATGCAAGGGAAGAACTATATGTGACCTATATCCTACATTTGTAAAACATAATTTTGTTTTGAAAACATAGTCAACCTAAGGTATCTTGTAAATAATAGGAATGTAATTAACATTTATTGAATTATACAGGATACACTACATGATATTAATGTTATTTGTTAAGTTTACAATCACATTGTAAAAGATGTGTTATACCATGATTTATGTTATACCATCATTATGTTATAACATCGTTTATATTATACCATACTATAACGATGTTGTTACACTAAATCTGTAGATAAAAGATTAAAAATCAACAGAATTACTGGTTTGCTACAAGTAAAAGATGTAGCCAAAGTTACTATCTTGAAAACAAAGTCTGTTTTATGTTCAGCTTCACAAAACTAACTCTTAATTTTAATAGCATCCTTAAATCAGTCTTTATGAAAAAGATATGCACATCAGAGCCAAAATGAACTGAAATCCCATGCTCAGTAAGGAAGGAATTTAATGTCTATAAATTTACAGACGGTCCTTCTCATCCTTATTTCTCACACTGTAGATGAGGGGGTACAGCATGGGGATCATCACCATGTAAAACACAGAGGCTACTTTGACCGTGTGCCTGGAGTTCCTGAAGTTGGGCACAAAGTAGAGGAACAGGATGGTGCTGTGGACGATGGCGATGGCCGTGAGGTGGGAGGCACAGGTGGAGAAATTAATTTTCACCAGTGGGATTCGTTGACATATACATTTTGAGTTATTCTGACAGTTGTTTAATACTTTGAAATTTGTGTTCCTGTGACATTCCCTGCATATATGTATGTATGTATGTATGTATGTATATGTATATATATTTATATATAATATATATTTAATATATATTATATATAATTTAATATATATATTATATATATATATCATACCAATTTAATATTCACCTGAAGTTAAAGTAAGCCGGTTTTTTCTCTCTTATTTCTTCCCAGAGGTAATACAGAGTTTCCCAATTGCTTTTGTTGATCTGACTGGTTTTGGAAATGCCAGAGGAAAACTGCACCATGGTGATGGAGTTCCTTCTCCTTGGGCTGGCAGATGTCCCCGAGCTGACACTCCTCTTCCTGCTGTTAGTTCTCATCTATGGCATCACCCTGCTGACCAATCTGAGCAAGAAAGCACTGGATCAGTTCAGCTCCTAACTCCACACCCCCATGTACTTCTTCCTCAGTCACCTGCCATTTGTAGATTTCTGCTACTCCTCAGTCATCATGCCAAAGATGCTGGCTAATACCTTAAACAACGACAAAAGCATTTCTTTCCTGGGATGCATGGTGCAATTTTATTTATTTTGTACCTATGCATCACTGAAGCCTTCTTTCCGGCAATGATGGCCTATGACCATTTTGTGGCCATCTGTGACCACTTCAGTACATGGTCATCATGTCCCAGAGACTCCCAGTGGAATGGGTTGCTTGCTGTTACTTCTGTGCATCTATGTGTTCTCAGATTCACCTGTGCTCAGCTATTGAGATCCCCTCCTATAAGTCCAGTGTGGTCAACCACTTCTTCTGTGACCTGTCCCTTCTCTTAAGTCTTGTTTGCTCTTATGTCACCATGAGTGAGGTGCTGTTGCTCATGGTCAACTTCAATGAGATCCTTACCACTGTGATTGTCCTCACCTCCTACTTGTTCATTCTCATCCCCATCCTCAGGATGTACTCAGCAGAGGAAAGGCACAAAGCATTTGCCACCTGTGCCTCCACCTCACAGCCATCACTGTCTTCGGGGTAACAATCCTTTTAATCTCTCATCAGGCCACTTCTGACAATAATCTGGATTCTGACAAGATGACCACAGTGTTCTACACTGTCATGATTTCCATGCTGAACCCTCTGATCTGCAGCCTGAGGAACAAGGATGTGAAAGAAGCTCTCAGGGAAGTTCTGGACTACAAAATATTTTCAAAAAAATACAATGTTGAAAGACTCAGGGCTGTCAAGGACAGAAGGCATAGGGTGTGCTGTGGGCTGAGGAGGTGGCATGAACAGCAAGCAGCTGTGTATTTTTTTTTTTGGTACCGGGGATTGAACTCATGACTTGTACTTGCAAGGCAGGTGCTTATGCCTCTGAGCTAAATCCCCAGCCCCAAGCAGCTGTGTATTTAACAGTGCATCTTTTTGGCTGATATTCATGTGTCTTCAATTTACAAAGGTAGGAAAGAGTATTTTCAAAATCTGTTCTTATTTTTTAATCTTGAATATTTTAAATTGATATGCATGGGGCACTGTTAAACTTCAGAAATTTCATTTATTGTAAATTTTCAAAACATTAACCAAGAAGTCACAATAATCAGTTTTAGCAATCTTAAAGAAAATGAAACACTTTAAAAACCAAATTCTTGTATTTTACAATGATGAACATTCCTTTGGCAAAAGCTTATACATGACATGAGGATTCCAGATTGAAAAAGCTACTAATTGCTTTTTCTTCTTTGTTTTATCACTGTGGTAGTTGCTGCAACACACAGAGTTTTTGGAAGACCACATATCACCTTAAATAAAAAATGGTGACAATAATAATTGTTATTTCACAAAAACCTCAAGAAAAATTAATCATATGGTATCTACAAGTTGCCTAGAATAACCTCTTTAACGCAACTCATTTTTTGTCTCTGTGTCTCTCTGTGTGTCTCTCTTCATCATGAATTATTCAGTAAACTTTGTTTTCTTTCTTCCCTTTTATGCTTTTTGTACTGGGGATCGAACTCATGACCTTGTGCTTTGCAGGCAGGCACTTATGTCACGGAGCTAAATCCCTGGCACTAGTAAAGTTTCTTATAAGTGCATTTCTGACTCAGATGTCATTTTTAAATTCATTGGTAGTTCCTATCTCATGCTACATCTATAGTCCACTGAAAATATAATGCTACTGTCATTCATGACTGGACTTACAAAAATTCTGTTCATATTTTTTTGCATGTGCATTTGATATTCAGAAAATCTATTTGCCACCATTTTTCTATTTGTTTGGGCCATATCTTTCATTTGGCCCTGATTCATATGTACCATTGACACTTCCTTTGTCAACCCACTATGATTTTTGTCAATCTATATATGCAATCACTTGCTTAAATGAAGTTTCAAGCCTTGTCTTAATAAAAAGTTAGAAAAGCAGCATACTCAAGCTCATGAAAACTAGGATTTAGTGTTTTGACCCTGATTTGTTAATTTTCCATGTAATTTGACTTCTTCAGTCTGTTTCATGCTTTAACACTGTCTACTTCTGCTAACCTCATGGCATTTTCTTGAGTATAAATTTCTTGACAATGTGTTCTCAAAGCAAATGTCTGCTTTCCTCAAAGAAAGCTTGAGTACATTCCTTGTGTTGAAGAAACCTTTGCAGTACTCAGCTTCTTTCATTTCAGCCAGCTACTCATTTGTTGTGTTTCTAGGATGTGCAATTTCCATTTGAGAGACAATTTATTTTGGGACCAGTGACAGTCAGTCTCTTTTCCTTTAGAATCATGGATAACTATTGGTCTCCATATCCTACAGATAGAGACATACTTTTCTTAAGCAGAGATGATTGGGCATTGTTAGCAAAAAGAAAGACTGCTTCAAATGAAGCTTCAGAAAAAATTAGTGCTGTACTTGATCTCTTTGCCTAGTATAACTTTATTGGTACCTCCCTGAGTTACTTATGGAGATAATAAAGGCATATAGTGTGCTTCTCAGACTTCTCTGCCATGCAACCTCACAGGCTTTTGTTACCTAATTTATTCTTTCCTCCTCTGATAAACTCTAGAGTTTGAAATGAATTTCTCATTCTCTGACTAATATCAAATTAGATTTCCTGTAGTGTTGCAGCCTTTCTTATCTTACAGTATCTTACTGTCACTGTTAGTCATCAACAAACACAGTGACTGTCTTCTGGGTCAACATCACTGAGCTTGGAACTCAACTTTGAAGATTTTTCTATAATAAATGAGAAAATAAGAGATTTCTGCTGCAACTGGTTGTGAGCTGACAGGAGCTCTAAATAATTTAAAGCTTGCCCTTTCAACAAGAGAGAACTTTTCTGAGATCTAAGTCAATAAGAAGAAAGCAGAGCAGAGAGCTAAAGAAAAAGATAACTCACCACACACTTTGAACTCCTGTTTCTCTCTTGACTGATCTATGTTTGGGTTTTTAAATTAAATGATAATGGACTTTATTCAAGTGGAGAGGGGAATCTAGGCTTGAAGGCAGGGGCCAGGGAAGGCAAGAGAAGGGAAAGTAAAAATGATTCACGTAAAATATGTGTATGTGTGTCAGCTCACCAGGATGCATGTGTAAGACTCTTGAAAACAGTGTATTCAGCTACACATAACAAAGCGATATCTAATATATCTACTTAGAAACCAGAGTTTATTATTTAAAGTTTTTGAAGCTCCTTAAATTGCAATTCAAGACCTTTATAGCCATGTATATGTGTGTGTTTTACTTATCTTCATGAGGCAACACATTCTCTCTAAAGCTCATTCCCAAGTATCCAACCATGCCATGGACATTCTCAACTTTATGTAATTTCTGATGTTGTTTTCCCATTCCATATATTTAACAAAGTTATTAATGCTCAGTTCAGTGAATATGTTTCTCTTTTATATCTAAAATAGAAAAATATTTACATAGAATAATATTTAGATATAAAAAAGTTAGAAAAGCAGTACTCTCAAGCTGTTTTATATCAGTTTTATAGCTGTTTTATATATAAAATTGAAAAATATATTACTTTGTATGGATAGAATTTAAGTTTTACATAGACAAGTATGTCAGATCATATTTATTAAATTCATCTATAACTGTTTGTTCTTCAACAAGTTTACTTCTGAGATCTATAAAGTGTAACTTTATTAACAGATACATTTTTTGCTTGCTTCAAGTTTATGCCTCCATCTCTTAGCATAGAGTATTCTAATATTTGTTTGATAAATTTATTTGACTTGATTAAATCAAGTGAAATCACACATATCAGAACCTAGTTTTTCCTCAGTCTGCCGTATGGTAAGTCAAAATATGCTTTTGAGGTAATCTCATAATAAAAACACATTACATCATTTCATTTCATGTTTAATGAATCCCTTAGTGGAATTGTTTAATCGCTGACATAGTTTTCTACTCAGATATTTAGATATCAGAGTTTGGGTCCTTGTGGTCTGATGTGAGATTTAACAGAAGCTGACTCAAAACCCTCAAAGCAAATCCTACAAGATCTTTCTTCTCCAAACAAAACAGAGCCTTCCTAAAGGAGGCAGAGATTCCTTCTATGAACACAGAAGCCCTGCCCCTCACACAGTATGATAAATGTTGAAATGGATTATTTTGAACTGTTGCTTATACTTCAAATTTATATGAACTAGGGTAGCAACAGTACAGTGAACAGATGAGTGAAAGCTGTTGACTGGTTAGTGCCCTCCTAGTACTGGAATGTAGAGCTGGGTGGGATTTTCCTTGGACACTTTCTTTAGAGTTGCTTATGCTACACATAGATCGCTGATGTCTTGAGACTAAATGTGCCCAGCATCTTCAGAGAACATTTAAAACTTAGTGTTTCCAATAAAAATGACAGCAACAAGAAACTAGTGTTTTGAGTGCTGTTAGTCTGTTTTTAATGTATATGTTTACAGCACATAATGGCTACATTCCTCATGAGGTAGTACATGTGCAAAGTACATCTTAACTAATTTTCACCTCTCCCCTTTCTGCTGTCTCCCTCTATCTTTTGGTTGCCTTCCATTTTATGAAAGATCTATTTCCCTATGTCATTCTTAAGATGACCTTCAGCATTATTAGGTGCTGAATAGAAATCTAAATGTAAGCAGAGTTATCATTACATGTTATTAATTGTAAAAATTGAACGGATTAAAATATCAAGACTGACTTAATTTATATATAACTTTATTTTTGTCTTGTGGTAATGACCCCAACAGTCATCAGTCCACAAATAATAGTAGTGGTAGGTATTGGACAGTGTCATTAAGGGAATAGTTTAAAATAGAATACTATAATTCAATCTTATTAACATCTAAAACCAATGTTATATCATTACACAGAATTCGTTTAGAGACTTATATTCTCTCATGCCTACTTTGTAGAACAAGTTTCTCAAGCTGATTTTTAAAAAAATATTCTTAGTATTTTGTTTTCTCTTGTCTTTTTTGTGCATTGTTCTATTTGGATTTTTATCTAATATATGTGAATTATGAAGATATTTAAATATGAGCTTTTATGACACAAACACTCACTTCAGGGTTTAACCTAGAAGATAAAATTAAATTTATTTTACACTGTACCTCCAGCAAGACGTATGAATAGCTTGTGTAATCTGCTAGGAAGTAAGATAGCAGACTAGTTTAAAAGAGACCATTAAGAGGTTCAACTGAGGAAGAACAGGAAGGTCTTTTCAAAACAATGTCAGAGTGGAGTTCTTTTTCAACGAGAGATCCTTTGTCTAGTTCAGCGCTTACAAATGTTATTAACGATGAAGCAAGAACTCTTGATATTTTCCATTATAGAATCACTAGTGCTTGATTGGCAAGGCTCCATATTTAGACCAGGAGTGCAGGGCACAATGATGGACAAGACAGGAATCTCAGAAAACACATTATGTTGGGAAGTGACATCCACTAAACATAGCTTTGGAATCGTTCCATGTGCCTGTTCCATGAAAGCTCAACATGCGACTTTGGACTGGAAACAGAGAAGCTATGATTGCATAGGCAGGGAGTTTAGAAAAGGAACAGGATTGTTAAGTAAGAAAAGACCATTTGGACAGAGAAGAAGCAGTTTCAGAAGAAAACCCCTGGACAGTGCCTACTCATGTGATGGGGGTTTACTGAGAATATTTTGGGATTAGGAGAAAAACCAAGAGAGGTGTATAGAAGTCAGAAGAGATGGAGATTGTAAAAAGGGAGTTTTATCACTTGATACAATTACACATTTTTAAAAGTCTGAGTTTTTTGACAAAAATATAATTTGAAATGTTAAGCAAAATACCATTTTTTATTGTTGGAACAAACATCCAACTTCAGTAGGTGGAAATGAGATTGGGAAAATGGAGTGGACATCTGAGGAAGCATTGCGATGCAGTGGAGAAAGTGAAGGATGCAGATACAGGTGTCTGTTATTAAGGGTGAAGTAGATTTAAGCATTGTTATATAAGGAAAGAGCATGAGCCAAAGGTGACTGGGAATATCATAGGGTCATTAATGATATAAAGGCAGTTTGATGAGATTAATTACAGAGAGGACAAGTTCATTTTCCCCAGATAAGAAAGGAATAAAGGGAAAGAGAGACACTGATGTATTCAAAGGCCACCATGACCATTCTTCTATGAACCATTTTTCTCTGTAAATTAAAAGCTATTTTATGAGATTGAGAATGAAACAGTAGCTTAAGTTAGCAAAGGGTTAAAATAACTATTAAAGGACAGTGATGATCAATGTGATCATTATGTACATGCATAATGTACTTTAATTAATTAATCAATTTAAAAACCAAAACAAACCATAGATTTCTGATTTAATTGTAAAAGTTAAAATATATGCTATCAGGTATGCAAAGTTGTAGGCACAACTCGTTGATGTGGAAATGCATGAGTGGATTTAGAGTCACCAACTAAATCTTTGACTTTTTCTTTTCCGTGGTTAGAGTCTAGTTATTATGTCCACTTCTGTCCTTATGCCATCACCACTCCAGACAGGCAGAAGCACCGTGGATGATGAGGCTGGAGAATGGCACTTTCACTGCTGACTTCTTTCTCGTGGGGTTCAGGGACCATCTAGCACTTCAGAATCTGCTGTTAGCTGCATTCTTTTCCATTTACTCTGTCACCCTTACAGGGAATCTTGACTTGATTGTGTTAATCACATTCAGCTCCCAATTGCACACCTTGATGTACTTTTTCCTGTGTGTGCTCTTCTTAGTGGATATGAGCTACTCTTCTGTCTTGCCCCCAAATTGCTCGTGAACTTGATTTCTGATAAGAAGACATTTCTTACAGTGCCTGTGCTGCACAGTTATATTTTTTTCTGCAGTTTGGTTGGCACAAAATCTTTCCTCTTGTCTGCCATGGTTTATGACAGGTACATAGCGATCTGCAAACCTCTGCTGTGTTCATCAATTCATTTTAACTCCCATGTAAATATGTGCACATTGTAAATTACCTCTCCAAACTACTCATTTTAAAATTCTTTCCTCAAATGTTAAGCCCTTCATGTTGTTCCTGAATTTCTTTCCATTTCAAATGATAACTTGTTTTCCAAGTCTCCTGGAATCTTAGTATACTCTGAAGACTCACATATTCGGTCTTACCTTGTCCTTGTCATAGTCTGTGTATGTCTTCCAGGCCTCTCTAAGCATTTCCCATTAAGTCTTATTGAACAATCTCTTATTTCCTTATCAGCATGTCCACACCAGTCTACACTCTGAGGGAAGCAATTGGAAACTTACTATAGATTGTTTTAGTGATAATCATGGGTAGAGGGGCTAAGTGATGCGGAAAAACTGGTCACTCTTGAGTTGCTTCTGCTTCATTCTCCAGGGTGGTCCTCTGCATGCAGTTAACGAGTATAAGATGTTACCCAGTGCAATGGTGTTTTCAAACACAACTAGCAATATTTGTAAATATTGAGTAAATTAAATTGTGGGTCATGAAATGTGTTCTCAAGAGTACACAGGGTGCAAAATCTTGATCTGTAAGCGGGCAGTTAAATTCTGGGGAAGGTCACACTGAGACCCACAGTTCAGAACTGGAGCCCCTGATGGCTTGATGCTGGCTTCCACAGCTGCTGCAGCTCACACCTAGAGCAAGTGCAACTGGAAAGTTCAAAAGTGTTCAAACCAAAGGTGAGGTAACACAACAGTAGAGAGAATGAACTAAAAAGGAAAACCATATGAGAGTAAAAAGTAAATGCTGGATCATAAGTGTAAGCCGCAGTGCTTTTCACATGGTGGGATGTGTTCTCATAAAGAGCTTGTCCACAGAGATCAGTTATACAGCTTCAGCCAGTGCGAGCTTGCAGTAGGGAAGACAAGAGCAGCATCCCAAGGGTGAAGAGCCCTGCAGCTTTGCTCTCTGCAGGAAGTGGTCTCCCAAAGGAGTGGTTCATCACAGCAGAGAGGTTAGTGGCTCTGTTGCTAAGTGTGTTCCTGCCATGGCCCCCAGGATGAGCCACACAGGACACCAGGAATGAAGTTCTCTGGGATTTATTATCTAAACTCGCTTCTTGGGAATACAGGATCTGGGGCTTAGGCTATAATGTGCTTTCAGGCATCTGACTTTGATCAAGTTCACTGTGATTGGAAAGAAACTGACAAGTCAGGATAAATAATGTACTTTATGAGCAAGAAACATAATGGAAATTTAAAAACTTTAAACTCCTCCTGCCTGACAGCCCAAGGTAAGGCTGACTGCACCCAGGTGCACATCTGTATTTCCCAAGCCTAGAAACACATCCCGTTCCTTCCAAGCTGTCCAAGAGTAGCCTGCTTAGCAACTGATGATGAAGACTTCTGTCCTAAACTCCAGGGCTTTCTGCTTCTGCAATTCCTGCTTTCAAGCCTACAGACACCACAGCCTGACTGCAGTTCCTACCAATCCTCGGGAATGAACCCCGTCAGCCAGCTGGTTTAATAAAGGTATGCCATATTACTCCTTGGGGCGAGGGTCTTCCTTTTGGATTGGTACTGCTTCCACAGCAATATCATTTCAGGTTAGAGAGAAAAATAAACTGGTAAGGGCTGGGGGCTCATTTATATTACTTTTTATGCTATTCAATCAGTGACACAAGACAAATACTTTAGTGAAATTTCCTATTTTTATGAATGTGTTCATATGACATTTTGAACTATGTAAGCATAGTCTTGAGAATCTGAAGATGTGTGATATTTTTCATAATTCTATTAGTTGGTAAGTGATTTTGCTGTGAAAAACTTGCACCAGTAGCTACATTTCATTACGGTAGAGTATAATGACACTAGCTGAAATCCAGGCATCCACTAACAATGCGTTATTCAGAATAGGGTACCACTTTATTTTCTAGCTGCATAGCAAGATCATGTAGGCACAGAATGGGAGGATGGTGACAATACTACACTTCACAACACCACTTAAAACAAAGGCACACAAACCTGTACACGCCAAAAGAAAACTACCTTGAAGAAACTACACAAAATGATGAATAGAAATTAAAGGTATATGCAAAGAAATAAGTTCCTGAGAAGAAAGCATCTTAAGTTTGTCCTTTATTCTCCTCTTAATTTCTCTGCTCTAATTGTTGTAAGAACTGAGTGAAAACCTAGAGAAAACAGCCCTAAAATTGAAGACCCACTTCACATATCGTTCCTGATTATCATTACTACTATAGAAGACAAATGCCCTGTAAGCACTTCCTAGTTAAAAAAAAAAAGTAAAATTAAGATAAAAAGAACATTTTTGCATGACATCATTGATGAAAGTGTGACTTTCTTTCAAGATGGAGTATAGGACAAATAAACAAGCTAGAAGAATGCATCATGGTGAGAAAAAGCACTGTAACTATTTCTTGCACAAGATTGACTACTCTTCCATGTACTGCATTTGGTCTAGGACAAAGGCAAAATAGCAGAGAAATTTCAAGGTGAATTAATCCAGTCAAATGAAAGGTAAGGAGTTCTTTTTATGTCCTTTTTATGCAGCCTCTTTTCGCATTAGTGTGACAGGGAGCTATGCTCTGTGTATTGTGTAACCCTGGAACTGCATCTTGAAGCAGAACAACAAGCAATAAAGCAAAAAGCAGTGCTTGAGAAGTGAATAAAGAGCACTGTCCATATTAAATTTGGAGTCTAAGCAGGAAAATAGTCTTATTTATTTGCTACTTATTTGTTTTTAAGTGTTGTGGTGGACATACTAGAGTGAAAGCAATACTTAGAGGGGACACCAATAAGATGAAGTTTGACTGCCAGTGTTTCCTTCTGGGTCAGCAATTGTGCTATTACACCCCTTCTTTTACAACTGCAAATGCATGGTATGTTCAGTTGGTACTTGGGGAGAAACCTCAAGATATCTCCCTGAGATGCACTTACCAGTAAAGATTGGAGAAATAGCAAAACACTCTGCAAACAGCAAAATGATACTTTCCATTTTCCATTATTTTAGAAGGTTGACAAAGTCCAGTAATAGCTGCTCCTTATACTCAAAGAGACACATGGAGGAGAAGCACAAAGCATCTTGATGACTGTACTGGTGAGAGCCTGCATCAGAGTTCTAGAGATTTACTCTCAGAATCATCACACTTCTTTTCTGTGGGAAACACAGTTTTACCCAGCACTCCATGTAATACTGCTTGCCTTTTTCAGAACCTCATTCACATCCTTATTTCTAAAGCTGTAGATCATGGATTTTGTGTCAGAGGAACAACTGTGTGGAAAAGAGGCCATTCTGTCTGTGACCATGGAGTAACTGAGCAGGCTGGAAATACATGAACAAGAGGGTACAGTGGAACACGGCCACAGCTGTGAGGTGAGTGGCACAGGTGGAGAAGGCTTTGCATCTGCCCTCAGCTGTTTGTCCTAAAGATGCTGGTGATGATGGAGCTGTAGGAGAGGAGGACAGTGCCAACACAGCTCCCCAAGATACAGCCAATGAAAGTGAACATCACAATCTCACTGACGGATGTGTCTGAGCAAGACAGGCTCAGCAAGATGGCATGTCACAGAAAAACTGATTGATGACATTTGAGTTGCAAAAGGACAATAAAAATGTGCAGCTTGTGTGGATGGCTGAATTCACCATGCCTACAGTATATACACAAGACACCAGATGAATGCAAACCCTACCGGACATTGCAATGGTATAAAGAAGTGGATTGCAAATGGCAATGTAATGAGCACAGGCTGTGACAGCCAACAGGAGACATGCCACATCTGAAAAATATACTTGAATGGCATACAAATTGCAGGGAATCCTCTTTTTCTCAGATAGGATATCAGCCAGCATCTTGGGAGAGACAGATGAATAGCAGACACCACAGAAAGACAAAATGCTCAGGAACTAATACATGGCTTTGTGAAGTCTGGAGTCCATTTAGATGAGCAGGATCATCTGTAGACTGGCAAACACAGTTACACCGTAAATGAGAAGGAAGAACACAAAAAGCCCCATTGCACATCCTTTCTACTACAAAGCCCTAAGAAAACCAATTCATCACATACAGTTCCTTTTTCCACTGTCATCTCTCAGATCCGGAGCTTCCTGGATGTGAAAAATTGGAAGTTAAACTAGAAGGTGTTCATATGTGGATGCATTCATGGCTACTTGCTGATCCTTTCCCTTTTATCTATAGTCAAAACCAAGCAGTACAGCAACAGTTTAAATGTACATTGTGTATGCCTGGTGTGGTGGTGCATGCTTGTAATCTCCTCACTTGGGAGACACAGGCAAGAGGATCACTGTGAGCTCAAAGTCAGCCTGAACTACATATCAAGATCTTGTCTCAAAAAGTCAAAAATAAATGTATACTGTCTGTGCTGGAAACCTATTTCCTTGCAAATCAATAAGATGGCAATGATATGTCTTGTTTACCTTTTTCTCTACAGATGGTGTAGCAGACCCTTAAACTAAATCTGTGCAGCCATGTATTATGATGCATCGTTATGTCAGTACTCTGAGAAACTGAGGAAGAACGATAACAAACTCAAGTATAATCTGCCCAATTTAGTGAGTTAGTAAGACTGACTCGAAATAAAAAACAAAAAGAAGAAAAGAAAAGAAAAGAAAAGAAAAAAAAAAGAACTGCAGGTGGAGCCTCAGTAGAAAGAACATGAATTTCCACTAGTTTAGGGTGGAGCAGGAAAATGAAGAAGACGTTGTTGCCAACAACAACAATGATGAATAACAAGGAGAAAGGGGAGAAGGAAGTGAGAAAAGAAAGAGAAAAGCAGAAACAGATAAGAAACTAGGAGAAATCCAGGAGAATGTCAGGCAGTTTGTATCACATTCTTATTGATGAAGAAACTGATGTCATCAAAAATCAGGACAGTCGTTCTCACAATTAATTATTCTAGAGAATGCATGTCTTCTGGCATGACTGTGGCTGTTTTCAATTTTGTAGACATATTGTCTTGCCCTGTAATACAGAAGCTTTGTTAATTGAGAAGCCCATGTAATGAATATAACTCATTCTCTTCCCACTAATATCTAAAATCATGCAGCAGATAGAGCTAAAGCAGAGCTATTCCTAGCTGGCACAGTCTCACACTTGCCTGTCAAACACAGGTCCTTCCAGCTTCAGCTGGTAGCTCCGCACCTTACATGTGCTGGGAAGGTGACATCTGGGGGTCAGAATCTTGGAGTGAGCAGGTGAGTACTTGTTATGGATGCAGGTGGAAAGGGCTCCATGAACCTTAAGCCTGAGCAGCTTATGTCACTCATCCTTTCCCCTTTTGAGGCTGCTGTTGATCAAGTTTTATTCTGTATTTTATACCTAACTGCCAAGATATTCAAGAAAACTTTTGTGGCTGACTAGATGAGTCCCTCTTAACCACTAAAATCAACATGATCTATTCATAGCAGATAAGAAGAGCACAACACGTGATGAAAGTATCCCACGTTCTCCAACCCATGAATTCCACAAATTTGTTTAACTGTGCACCTAATTGTAATTCCCCAGAGTATTTTATATTGAGTTTTTTGTTACCCATTTCTGCTGAATGTAACTGAGATCTGCTGATCTTTAGTTAAAGACTCAGTAATCTTTAAGAGAAAAAGTGGACTCTAAGCCTTGCTGTTGTATTTTACAAACCAGTTATACATCACATAGTACCATGCATGTCCCCCTCTGATCTGTGGACACATAAGAAAAGTGAAACTGAGTGTAAATGAATTAAGAAAAGATAAAACAATAATACAAGAAACAGTTTGCAATTCTCAAAATCTTGGTATAAATTCATCTAAATACCTGTCATTATAGACAATTCTTTCAATGATTTCATTTATAGTGTAACAACATTTTAAAAGCACATAAAATACCATAGGACATTGAAAATGATGCTGTGTCACCTCTGTAATCATGTTATCATTTACTGTTTCCCTGTTGTCTATGCATAGCTATTAAAATGCTAATAGTAAAGTAATTGAAATGACATGTTTGCATTATCACAGTATGATTTGGTTTTATAACAAGCTTTATTGCAAAAAAAGATAAAAGAATTTAAAATTGTACAAGAGAAATAAGGAAAATACCAGGAAACATCATCATGAGATCCAGCACCCATGGAGTAACATGGTCTGGCTACCCTGAGTTGAAACCCTATCTGTATCTCATCCCCAAATACTGATCCTTGTTGTCTGAGGAATAACTGACAGATACCATGATACAATTTAATTTCTGAAGGATCTTACAAGTAGGGTGCTTGTGAAAGAATTGCATGCCATTTTTGAATATTTTCTTTATCTTAGCTTACAGAAGGCCAAAATTTATGACACATTAGCAGGACTAAATGACCCTAATCAAGTAAAATTTGTTACTTCTAGTTCACCTGTCTCTATATGATCACTTTCATTTAATGGCACAAAGTACAAAGTAAAACAGACAAACACAGACACACAACCACAGACACTTCTCACAAAAAATATTTTTAATAACAGCAGCAAAATTAGCACAGCACACATTAGAAATTACTAGACTTGGCTATCTGTAATGTAAGTCTGATGTCTCATGAAAGAGAGAAGGCAGGTTAAGAGCAATAATTGTAGACATTTGTGTGCTTAGGAAAAGTTAAGCAAGGCTGCTGTGGGGTCTTGAGCTAAAGTTGTGCCTATCTTTCCCGATTCTCTTCTCACTTTCTCTCTCAAAGTTTCCCACAATCAATTACATGTAAATTTGATCCTTTCTCAGCATCAGCTTTTTGGAGGATACTAATCGGGGCAAATAGAGAGCTCCAAAACAGAAGCAGGGGTATCAGGGAGAGAAGGCAAACACAACAACCCAGGGGACTGGTGACAGTAGCTTGGAGCAGAGTGGGGACAATAGAGGTAGAGGCAAATCAAATTTTGCCATTCTGTCAAAGATAGAATGTGAAGAAAAAAAAATACAAACTCACAGAAAAAAAGTCTAGGCACTTAGCAGCTCAGTGCAAAAGCCCCATGTTTAATCCTCAACACCATGATAAAGAGAAAGGTTACTAGACTGGCTGCTAGGCTATGTGCTAAGAGAGGAAGTGGCCATCCAAATGCCTCCATGGTTTTAGGGCTAACCAACTGGAAAGGTGGAGTCTCCTTCACCAGAGATGGTAAACCCTGTGAGGAGAACATGTTCCAGGAGTGAAACTAAAGGCTTAATTCAGGATCTAGAAGGCTAGAGATGCTATTAGATATGCAAAAGGGAATGTCACAGAGACTACTGCTTTCGTGAGACCGGATTTCACAATAGGCTATTGGCTGAACACACAACTTTCATAGTTGCTGTGTAGCTGGTATTTGATGCCACAGAACTGAAGGTGATCACTAAGAGGTAAGAGAAAGATCATCATAGGGAAAATCTAGGTTCTGAGTACTAGCACATTCTAGATTTGGCAGGTGAGGAGAATTCATCAAGTGACAAATAAGGTCAGACAAATGCAGACTTGTCATAAGTGCCTGATGAAGTTCACATTTTAACAGTGTGGCCACTTTTGAGAGTAATTATAGTTTGCCTCAAAGTCTGTTTTGTGTGACTATTTTAATTTTTAAGATAGGGCCTTAATAGGCAGTTCAGGCTCTTGAACCCTCTATGGGTCCTAGGCTGCCCTCAAACTTAGGGCAATCCTCCTGCCACAGTCTCTCGAGCACTGGGATTGCATGTGTACACCACCAGGCCTGGCTGTTATGTGATTTCAGAGGAGCTGCATCATGAGATTTTCTTTACTAGATGCCCTCATATCTTTCTCGATGCTTTTACTCTGTTTGATTTCTGTTATTTAATTTCCCTTCCTCCCAGGCCCTTCTGTCAGAGCTCTCTGGGGTGGCCTGGAACAGCAGCAGTGTGCAGCTTTAATAGCAGTCTGCCCATCCCCCACTCCCTG